>JANIPN010508526.1:0-12538 GCA_027478595.1 Erythroxylum anguifugum
TAAAATATATTTTTTATAATATATTCCCTTTAATAAAAAATATATTAAACGACGACGATTACGCCAATTATTAATTCGATAATTTAATTTAATATTAAAATATATAATTTATTTAATACGTATTTAAAAATTAAAATATACCCGGAATTTAAAATATATTCAGGCTTTAAAATATACCCGGAAATTAAAAAATATTTAAAATTTAAAATATACCCGGAATTTAAAATATATCCAAATTTTAAAATATACCCGGAAATTAAAAAATATTTAAAATTTAAAATATACCCGGAATTTAAAATATACCCAGGCTTTAAAATATATCCGGAAATTAAAAAATATTTAAAATTTAAAATATACCCGGAAATTAAAAAATATTTAAAATTTAAAATATATTTGGAATTTAAAATATATTTAAAATTTAAAATATATTTGGAATTTAAAATATATTTAAAAATTAAAATATATTTAAAATTTAAAATATATTTAAAAATTAAAATATACCCGGAATTTAAAATATACCCGGAATTTAAAATATATTTAAAATTTAAAATATATTTAAAATTAAATATATACCCGGAAATTAAAATATATAAAATTTAATTTATATAAATAGTTTTTAAATATCGTGCAGATTTATATTATAATTATTATTTATTTCGATATTAAATTTACGTAATATTAATATTAAAAAATATAACCAATTAATTATCGAATATAAAAAATAATTATTTACGGATTTTATTTCGGTTATTTATAATTAAATTTTCCGTATACGGTTAAATTATATATTTTTATATAATTATTTATTTTTTATTTATTACAGGCTTGCTTTTAAAACCGTTTATTTTATTTATTTCTTTATTATTTATAATTTTCGTTTTGCTAGCGCTCGAATACCGTATTTATTTTATTTATTTTTTAATTATTTATAATTTTTATTTTGTTACCTCCTTCCCACCGTATAATATTTATAATATTAATTATTAATCGTCGTAAATTTTATTATTTTTTTCCCACCGTGTAATATTTATAATATTAATTATTAATTATTATAAAAATTCGTAATATCGATAATAATATACCCGGGCGATTAACCGTCGATTATATTAATTTTTTAAAAATTTTTTTTAACCCCCGACGTTTTTAAAAATTAAAAAATTATTTCGAAAAAAAAAATTAAACCGGTTAATATCGGGCCACCCGGTAAAAAAATTACCGATATTAATTTAAATATATAAAAAACCGCGTATAAAGCCAAATATCCGGGGGACGTTTCGATATCGATAATTTATTATAATTTTAATTTTAATATTAATTTAAAAAAATTTTATAATAAATATCGAAAAATTTTAGTCGAAATATCCGTTAATAAATCGAATTTTATAAATATTAAATTAACGGCCGTACGAATTTTTAAAATTTTTATAAATTTAACGGTTAAAATTTAATACGAATAATTAAATTTAATTAAAAATAACGGCGATTAAATATTTATTAATTATTTATTTATTAAAATGGTCGCTAAAATTCGATAAAAATATTAAAAATAAAATCAATAATAAAAAATATTTACGAATTTTTATAACGTTTATAAATTTTATTTTATTATTAAAAACCTCCTGGAATTCCCTGGGATTAATTTAATATTCGTATATATAAATAACGTAATAAACGCCTTCCGCGCGGCCCTAAAATAATTTTATTTTTTTCGTTTTTAAATAAAATAAATATATTAAAAAAAACACGTATTTATCGCAGCGGGATTAACCAAATGGGGAATATAAATAAATTATATATAAATTAATATTAATATTAATTATTAATTTTAGGTCGCTATATTAAAATTTATATTTCGAAATAAATAAATTTTCCGCGCATTTAATATTAATAAACGCGCGGAAATTTTAAAAAAAGCGATTTTAATAAATAACGCGTTTTAAAAAAATATTAACGATTTTATAAAATTATTTATAAAATTCTCGGAGTTTATTAAAATATTTAAAAACGATTATTCGACGCTAATTCGCGTTTATTAAAATTAAAAAAACGCCTAAATTTTTTTTCGATAATATTACGACAACAAAAATAAATTTCGCGATATAATTAATAATTATTTTAATAACGCCTTCGTAAAACGTTATTTATATTAAATTATATATTACGTATTAATTATTTATTTCCTGACGTTATCGAACTCGAAAATTTAAATAAAAAAAATCGAAACGCGAATAATAAATATTATTTTTAACCAATTTATTCCCGAAATAAAACGGGTTCGTATTAAATAATATAAATATTAAAATAAATTCGATTATTACGCGCAGAAAAATATTTAAAAATTTTAATATAATTCGGTATTATTTTAAAAAAAAATATTTTAAATTACGTAATTTTTTTTTATTAAAATAATTTTTCGTATATTAATAATTATAAAAAATTTAATATTTTCGAAAAAAACCTAATTAAATTTTAAATACGTATATTTATTTATCCGTAATTAATTAATTCCGGAACGCGCCAATAAATTTTTTTATATTTATATAAATACACGAGCCTTAAAATACACGCACGAATATACGATAAAAAAAAAATTTTATTTAAAAAAAAAACGAGCGGTTATAATTAATTTACGAAAATTAAAAAATTACGGGGACGAAATAAAAATTTTAAAAAATTTATCGAAAATTTATAAAAAAAAAATATTATAAATAATATTATTAACGCTAAACAGGGCCTTTAAAAATTCGAAAATATAAGGTAAAGGGCGAAAAATAAAAAAAAAATTATTTTCGGGGGCTGCGGCATACCGCAGATTTTATAAATAATTTTTAAAATTATTTATAATATTTTTAACGTTTACGAGGACGTTAAAAATATAAAAATAAAAAATTTAAATTAAAAATTTAATAAAAATTTATTATTTAAATATTTTTAGCGGTCGCGTAAACCACCAAAATTTATTAATTAATAATAATAACGTTATTATTGCGCTGGATATTAAAATTCGCGGAATTTTATAAAATTTATTTTAAATTTTAAACGTTTAATTAAATTTATTTTAAACGTTTAAAGCGTTTAAAATATATTCGATTTTATATAGTAAATATTATTAAAAAAATTAGCCCCCAGCGCGTGGGTGGGGGCCATAATTTATTAATTTATTTTATAGGGAGTTTTACCGCCAAAAAATTTTTTTTTAATGGGCTCCCCACCAAAAATTTTATTTTTCGGCGATTTTTTTAAATTTTTTTACCGCTTAAAAAACCGTAATTTTAATAAATTTTTTTATTAAAACGGTTTTATATCCTGCATTAAAATAAAACACAAAATATCTTGGCAAAATGCCCATCCCTACTCTGTGTACTCGAGATTAATAACACCACCATTACAAAGTGCTCGTACCTCACCTAGTGAAGTCAGAATTTGGATACAGTAGTAATCTACCCCTGGATCCTGGATTCCAATCTCTGGCTCAGTAGCCCCCCCGACACTAGCGACTTTAGGCTTTAGCCCCTTGGTGCTCCCCTTTCCAACCTCCAAGCGCCAATGCGATCGTAGGTGCCTTTAACTAAACAGAGTATAGTGTTTCTTAACAATCGACCCTCCCCCCTGGGCCCTGGCGAATCAAGGCCTCTGCCCGCCTACTATTAATTATGATAATCTTAGGCTTGTACTTGCTGTGTAAAAATCTCTGGGCCGATACGACCCATTATGCCATTGGCGTTGTCGCATCTTGGCCCCCTCCCTTATTTTATTGCGTGCATTGAAACCAAAGTGCCGAAAGGGGGGGGAGAAATGTTTTATACACGAAGAAGGCAGTGGTTAGTGCCAACTGGTCTAGTCCGTTACGCGCCCAGACGACTAACTTACGACTGTCCTTCTCCGTCTGATCTCTCCTCTCTTTCTCCTCGATCAAACATCTCTCTCGGTCCGGGTTTGAAGTCATAGTGCTCTTGCACTTATCCACTCTTTTGTTTTATTTCCTACACTACAGGTGACCCGTCGCTCGTTACTTCTATGATCTTTATCGAGAGCAGGCCGGATCTGTTCTTGTACGCTAATCTCGTCAGCACCACCACCAATTCTGCATAACCCGGAGACTCTATTTACTTTGGAAGCAGCCAGCGTCATGTATTACGTTGCCGGTGTCGTCGCGGCACTGCTTGTGCTTTCTGTGAATGCACAGACACATAGCGACTGTAATCCACTCCAGAGAGAATGCCCTGACAATCCTGCCCTCGGAATCAGCTTTAACCAGACGTTCAGCAGGTCGTCGGAACTCGACCTCGATATATGGAACATAACTGCTAAAGCCCCGACATATAGCGACGAGGGTATGGAGTTCGTCTTGGAAGAGGCTGGTGAATCTGTTAATGTTAAGTCAAACTTTTACATTTTCTTTGGCACGTACGAAATGATCGCACGCATGTCACCGGGCGCTGGTCTCATTAGTTCCTCCGTGCTGCTCTCGGAAACCTTAGACGAGATCGACTGGGAAGTTCGGGGTGACAATCGGACTCACGTGCAGACAAATTACTACGGTAAAGGAGATCACAACCAAAATAACGGTTTCTATCCTCCATCTGCTCAGCCTCCCCAAGATGGCTTCCACAATTATACAATGCTATGGACAGAAGAACAAATACAGTGGATCTACGATGGAAATGTCGTGCGCACCTTGAGATACGAGAATGCTCTTGATGGAGGTGAGATGTTCCCTCAAACTCCCTCACATGTCAATATGGGCATATGGCCGGCGGGAGATTCTGAAAATGAGGGCACTTCTCAATGGGCTGGTGGGCGTGTCAACTGGGACCAGGCACCTTACACAATGACGGTCAGGTCAATCAGGGTTATCGACGGCTCTACGAACGCTACCTCTTATCACTACCGTGACCGAAGCGGCTCTTTCCGAAGCATCGACATTAAGAGGTAAGTATCATTACAAATTTGCTAGGCACGAATGAATCTTAATGTTTTTCAAATAGGGATGGACCTTCTGAGCAAGCTGCAATTATCCAGCAACCGCCACCGTTATCCGTCTCAGAGCGCTTTAACGGAATGTCGCAAGGCGCTAAGCTTGCAATCATCATCACACCTATAGCAGTCGCTGCGCTTGCTATTATCCTAGGTTGTTTCGTCTGCGTAAAACAGCGTAAACTTGGTCGCCGTGAGCGTGCCATCGAGGACGCACAATGGGAAAAGGACAATGCAGAGATGCTTGCATATCGGAAGCAAATGTCATCCGGCGTATTTTCGAGAGGAAGCATGTACCAGCCCGCGCCGCAAGCCTCTCCAAGGCCTTTCTAGGCATTTAACATGGTGAGGTGAGGTCTTTGTCATGTGTAAATGGACTATTCGACACTAAGCGGACTGGCCCGTCTCGGTTATACTTGAACTACATGACTTGATCGCAAATAGACTTTAAAACTATCAGAATTTTTCATACCTTAATCACACGACATATATGCGATGTATTGAATAGCATTATAATTAAAAGTATCTAGACCTGAGCTCTGATGCCAAAACCAACACCAACGTGAAGGCGCTAATAGTTATAACTTGTGATAATATCCAATCAAGTTAGTACAAGTGCCAATCACGCCGGCCACTTAACCTGAGCTTCTAGGGTTGTTCTCCGACCCTTTCTCAAATACGTTATATGAACAAGTTCAATTTCATTGACCCTTGATCAAGAATATAATAATTCGTTCTATTCCTGTGAGGTGTAGGTTTCACATGTGTAGGTGGGGTGGTGGGGTGCCTGCGTTGATTTGCGGGATCTGTGGGGACCACGATGGAAATTCTCTGGTTTGCGGGCTAGTATAATATTATAGCTCCTATTCACACAAAAAATTTATTCAACTTTGTGACCACAACTAGTATGTTCCTTCGGCGAAAGTCGTTTACTTCTAGGCTCTACCAATTCAAATTCGCTTAGAAGCAGTTTCATATCCTTAGAATAATCTCTAGTATTCTCCGTTATAAATTGCCCCGCTAGATCCTGCCTAACTCACCACAAGAAGCTCAGGTATCAATCGGGGTTTAACATTTCTTCCTAGATACTTTGAGGTTAAGCCGGTGGCAACTCGAGTTCGCACTGCGTGCCTCAGAATGACGAATGCAGCAGTTGAAATGCCGCGGGAGTCGCCGTCTGAACAATACACAGAGGAAACAATGAACGCTCCTAGCACTGGGGTTTCAGAGGTCAAGAACGGACCCGATACAGGTAATAGAACAGCAAAGGACAATCCTCGCGAAACAGTTCAGGTAAAGTGACAGCTTCATTCTGGGTCCTATCAATTTCAACCCTTTTTAGAAGCTTACGACCAAATCTACACAGCATCATGAAAATGGCGCCCGAGACCATCTGGCTGGGAATAACAGCAATCAACACAGTTCAGAAAGAGGATCCCAGTTGCATAGCCCCGAAAAGAGGAAACCGAATCACTCGAAAAATGTCAAGTCCAGCTACGACGACCTCCCCACATCCGACGATCCCGTTGCTATACGGAAACAGGTATGTAGTCCCATCGATAAGTTCAGCATTCATAAGCTTATTTGAAGGTGGAATTCTACTTCTCGGACTCCAACCTAGGCTCAGATAAGTTTCTATACACACAGGTTGGGGGGGCCGAGAATAATGCCGTTCCATTAGAGATCATCCACTCTTTTAAGCGGATGCGTCGTTTCCAGCCTCTCTCTGCAGTCGTTGCTGCACTCAAAGAGAGCTCGGTTCTCGATATCGTTGACGATGATTCTGCTATTAAGCGCAAGAACCCACTCCCGGATGATTTCAAAAACAAAAGCTATGACGATGTACGCCAAGTTGTTGAAGACGCCACTATGGCGCGCAGTATCTACGCCAAAGGGTTCGGTGAGGAAAAGCCTAGTACACAGTTTGATATTGAAGCTTTTTTTTCAAGCTACGGCATGACCAATCAAGTTCGTTTACGACGGGATTACACAAAGGCCTTCAAGGGGAGCGTCTTTGTAGAGTTTGATTCCGAGGACACGCAAAAGAAGTTCCTTGACCTAGATCCACAACCCACATATCACGGACAAAAGCTTATAATAAAGAGTAAGAAGCAGTATTGCGACGACAAGGTTGCCGACATCAACGCCGGCAAGGTAAGGAGAAATGAGAGCTCAGGGAAGGGTGGTAGAGGCAGAGGCGGATTTAGAGACCACAGAAGTGACAAAGATGATGGACGTGACTGGCGTGAGCGTCGAGATGAAGATAGAAAAAAAGCATTCCGGAACGATCGTAACCGTCGAGGCCGTGGGGGCAGTAATGGTCGTGGCCGTGGTAGCGGAGGCCGTGACGGCGAGCATGTCGGAGGCAGTAAAGATGAGGCTAATACAGTGTAGGTGATTTCCTCATATCTTCTAGTCTTATTCTAACAAAAATAGCACCGTGTCTAACGTATCTACTCTGATATCCACACCTGATATTGGACATACAGAGAAGAACGCAGAAAGCGAAGCTAGAAACATCGAAAGTTCAAAGAAGCGCGATCGTGAGGACCAACCAGTTGCTGAAGAAGATGTACCTAAGAAGAAACAAAAGGAGGACAGTGGTGTAGCGTAGGACTGTAGCCCTCTCTGGCTATGAGGACGGTTGATACTAATGAAACCCTGTTGAAAAGGCTCCTCGCAATTTCGGTAAGCAGGATTTCGTTTAGATGATTGATTGTGCAATCTATGCAGGGTTATTGACACAGTTGTGGAGGCTTTCGAGTCATTGAGGTCAATAACTATGCACATGGTTTCTAAGAGCTTAAGAATTGAACAGAGGGAGACTCATCAAGTGCCGACAAATGTTGGGAGAAGAAATGCGAGGATGGTATCAACCCCGTTTTAGGGACATCTCCGATCCTAGCCAAATAGAAATGTGTATTAATACTAATTAAAAAATTTTCAATCATCAAGAAACCTTACAGCATTGCTATTTAAGGTGGCTGAAGGTGCCCTGAATCTCGAAATAAGAGTACATTAGTCTACTAATACATTCAAAAAAGATGCTCTCGCTTTCGGTTTATATCTTAACGTAATTAGATATAAGACGATAATCTACCCAGCGTGCTCAACAATTTCACTGACCACCTTTCCGTTTCTAACCATAGTTTTGAGCTGTTCCGGTATCGCACACTCCGCGTAATCGTCTTCCTCCTTGTCTCCAGGTACGTTGATATTCACCCCTGTGCATTTACTTGTAAAAACTTCAGTACTTAAACTCTCCCGGCTTAGATAGATTGCAGCACCGTCTATTTGATCGAGTATAATCGTCGGTAGATACCCGAGAACTTGCATTTCAAACTTTGGCACTTTGATCACCTCTACACTCGACACAAGCGAGTCAACCACCAGCGACACAGCTGACGAGGAATCAATGCTAACGGCATTGGCCTTGCCAATAATACGGATAGCTGTCTTGTTGCATTTGGTGATGAGTATCGATTGTGAGAGATTCGCTTCGACCTCGATCATGCCCTCGGGATTATCAAAATTCTCTAAAACCCATTTTTTGCCGTCTAACTCCTTTCGTGGGGGCTTTTTCGTACGCAGGCTCTGAGGTTTCTTTGCGGGGGCTGGGCTCTTTCCCCGGGTGGAAGCAGAAGAATCTGACTTTAAAGAATCAGAGCGGGTTGGTGGGACAGCGGAGTTAGTACGAAGTGAAGGGTTCTTATGTGTCATTTGTGAGGGATCAACTTTTCGTAGTCCTTTCGTGACATTTTCTCCTTGCGATATTTGATGAAACACTGCACCCATATCGGATGCCTGAACTGATTTTAGGGCAGCGCCTGGAGGCATTGGAGGTGGCGGCGGAGGAACGTCAAGAGTCGGAAGGGGTGGTGGAGGAGGAGGGCCAGGCGCCTGCACAGGTGCCTCAGAACCAGGCCTCGAAACCGATTCGTCAGTGTCAAGCTGGCGCATGGCTTCCGGAGCATCAATGCCATCCTTATTCCAGGTGACACCTTTACTATAGTGTTCCTCCACATATGCTTTCAAGGCTTTGTGAACCCCATAAAAAGATCGAACCCAGTCTACGTGTCTCGAATCCCTGCCCAAAAAGTTAGAGCGAAGCTTCATTAGGGAAACAATGTGACGCACTTTCCCTTGTACTCTTTCAGGACCTTGTCGCCATAAAACTGGGCACTGTTGTACATTTCTGTTACAAAGTCCGCAGGTTTCCCATCTATAGCCACCCACCCAACCATGGGCACACCTTCTGAGACCATGCTTAGATGCATGAAGACATCCGACCCTCGGTTCGCTAACTTGACCTCATTAACAGCTTCAATTACGCGGTGTAATTCTTGCAAAGTGTTAAGATAGGCTGGAGACTGAATATCCGGCTTCTTTGCTCTAGTGGTAAGAACTAAGAACTTCCTCTCCGCTGCAAAGGCACGGAGAACTTTAGAAGCCTAGCTTTAAATTCAGAAGACGTTCTTATGCGCGTTGATTGTTATTTACCTGCTCTGCAATCAACCCCCCTAGATTGTCACTAAGTCCGACAAACGCTTTAACTTCACTGTTTATTAAAGAATCAAATGCTCCTACAGCTGGCGGCAGAGGATCAACTTTGTTAGACGCTGGTTGCTGGACTTGTGCTTCGCTGGGAGAAACCGCAACAGCAGCAGATGTCGCTGTGCCGGGTTTGCTATCCGATACTATTGGGTTTTGAGTGTCAAGGGTAGATTGTGCGATATCTTCAAGTCGAGAAGTGGCAGCTTCCAACCTATCAATCATGAGGATCTTAGCACCGCATTTGCAAAGAGCTGTTGTAGCTTCGGATTTCGTAATGAGAGATGGCTACCAAAACAAACATACCGTTTAATTAATGTGGTAAGATTGTGCATATTGTTACCGGCCATTTTGAAACCTTAAGTTCCTGGAACTGTAGAATAATTAGCTGTAAGTAAGGCAGACACATACACCAGTCAGGGGAGTTAATCTAACTTCGGGGAAGCTGAGAAACACTAACAACTCTGATCTGCAAGGTAATTGACTAGATAAGTAGGAATGTAAACGAGGTCTACGCCAATAGAGCCAGCTATGAAGCTCTCTAAAAGTTAGGTATAGCGTACAAGACTGAGGCCGGATTTTGCCGGTATCATATACTTAGCTTTAGTTGCCTAAAAAGCTTTGTGACTTTGGTTCGACGATGGATATGTGGCGTATGCCCTCCGCTAGTTTGTCATGTACTTATTAAGTACTGTCATATGCAAAATTGGTGGCCGCTTGGCAAAAATTTTTTTTTAAAACTTGTGATTTTTTTCTATAGAAATCTCCAACTCTCAGGTCGCGCCCATATATTTTTATATAAAAGCGTATTTAATATTAAAATTTATATTTTTTTTCCTGCCTCCATAACGTTCCTGAATAAATTTCGAAATAAAATTATTTAAATATTATTTAAAAATAAATTTAACGCCCCCCGCTCCCGCCATATCGCCGTTTTTTTTAATTTTATTATCGCTTTTCGTATTATAAAAAAATATAAAATTAATTAGGAAAATTACGATTCGATTTACGCTGTTATTTCGTTCCGCCCAGGGCGGAATAAAAAATTTACGAAAAATATAAAATAAATTTTTTCCGTCCCCGTTTTTTTAATTATTATTAATATTTATATAAAATTTATTCGAATAATTTTACGATAACCCTTTTTTAAATTAATGGGATATGATATTTTATATATATAATAAATTCGGTATTTTTATAAATTAATCGACGATTTTTCGCGCCTTTCGCGACCTCGGATAATTAAAAAAAAAAATCGAAATTATCGCCGCCCAGCGGAGCGAGGAATTTAAAAATAATTAAATAAAAAAAATCGCGGGGGTTCGTCCGGATAAATTAATATTTTTTAATAAAAATTTAATTTATCGGAAAATATATTATAAAATTAAAAAATAATTTCCGTTAAATATTACCCCGTCCGTAAAACGGCCGTTAAAACGAAATAAAAAATATTTTTTTTTACCAACCTATATACTGGACGGTTATATTACGTATAATATTATTTAAAATTTATTTAATCGCGAGCGTTTTCTGGATTTCGTTTAAAAAAAAATTTTATTTTATTGCGTTCGGGATTAAATAATTATCGTTATAAATAATTATAATATATATCGAAATTAAATAAACCTTTATTATATTACAATTACAATTAATATTATATTTATAAAAATTTTACGATATATTAAACGCTGCGGGGGTGAAATTTAAATATTTCCCTTTTTATTTATTTAATTTAAACCCGATTAAATATTTATTCGGGGGGTTAAAAAAGTGGATAAAATTATAATAAAAAATCGCGGAAAAATATTTAGCGGCGAATAATTATAAAAATTTTTTATATTTTATTATAAATCGGTTTTAATAAAGTAACGATCCCGTAATATATTTTAAAATTTGCGGTTATATATAAAATATTATATATATTAAAATAATTATATAAAAATTAATTAAAATTTAAAATTTTATCGGAGCCGTTATTTAAATGGTTTAATAAAAACGATAAAAATTTTTTTTCGTTTATTTTTATATTATTTTTTTCCTCGCCCTCGTTATTATTTTTATTATTTTTTCGTATACCGTTATTAATTAATATATAAAAAATATAATCGTTTTCGTCGGCGTTTTCGTTAAATTATTTTTTTTCCGTTACCCCCCCCGAAAGGCTTTCGTATTCCCCGAAAATTTTTATATTTTTTTTTTTATAAATAAACTGGCTAGCCGTTTGCTAACCCGTTTATTAATATTATTCGCGCGCAATTTCGCGCGGCGATAATAATTCGATTCGGGCGACGACGTCCGTTAAAAAATAAAATTTATCGGCAGCGGGCTGGTCGCTGGGGGGAAAAAAAAAATTTTATTAAAATCGTTTGCGGCGTTCCTCGAGGAATATACGGATTTATTCGCGAATTTAAAAATTTAATTTTAAAAACACCTTTAAATTTAACCAGGATAAAGCGTCGCGGAAAATTTATATTAATTATAAATTAATAAATTATTATCGAATAATTTTAAAAAAATTATTTAATATAATACGACGCTCTCCGGTTATATTTTTTTTAAAAAATTTTTAAAATTCGAATATTAAAACGTCGTCGTTTTTTTTTTCGGTTTAAATTGGGTTGCTGGCGGAAAAAAATTCGGAAATAAATTTAAGGGTAAAAAAACGAAATTATTTCGAACGTTTTTTAAATATTTTTTTTTTAATTTTATCGAAAACGTTTATTTATATATTAATTATTTAAACTGGGATTATTAAATTTTAAAATAATATTATCGTCGAATTTTTTATAAAAATCGTTGAAGGCGTTTTAAAAATTTTAAAAACCCCTTTTTTAATAAATTTTAATAAAATAATAAAAAAATCGAACCCTTTCGAAAATTATTTTATAATAATATTATTAATTATTATCGAATTATTTTAAAATTTTAAATAATACCTTAAAATTTTATAATATATATTGGAATGCTATATATCACTAATAATATACACAATTAATAAACACTATTAAAC
>JANIPN010509158.1:0-12532 GCA_027478595.1 Erythroxylum anguifugum
ATTCTTTCTCTCATTTTGATTGAAAACTTAAAAACAAGTAAAACAAACAAATTCAAAAACACACATGCATATAAAAAATAATGCAAAAATGTAAAGGAAAAGAAATTTACTTCCCTTGAGTTGCCTCCAAAGAAGTGCCTTTGTTTAGGGTCGCTGGCTCGACTCCTTCTTCTCCTCACGTGACAAAATTGTGATCTTCGAGAATTACAGTTAGCGTCACTTCCACGCGAGGTAGTTCCAGATAGGGCCTTAGTTGATCATCATCCTTCTTCAACATCTTCCCTATCCTTAGCTTCTCAATCCTGACTGAGTCTATACATTCCGGAAATATTTCGAATGTCTCTTCACCCTTTTCTTTATCATTTAACTCATCCAATCGATAATGTAAAGGTAAAGAGTTAGTTTCAAAAATAATTATGGACTCAGTACCTACCTCCGAGCTAAAAGATATGTCCTTTGCGACTTCGAGCTCCTTCTTGACTTCTTCGGCATAAACAATTCGTTGAGGGTTGACCTTAAAATTCTCAAGCTCCTCATCACTTTGCAAATTTTTCGCACAGACTTCAATTGGGTACTCCTCGGGTTGGTACGGCTGCGCCTCTTCTTGTTGCGATTCTAGGTGATTGAGCCTTAACGCCATTTAACCCAATTGGTAATCCGTGCTCTGTTGGCTTGCTTTAAATTGTTGAAATTTCTGCTGCATAACCTATTGAAATTGCAAATTGTTAGCAACAAGTTTGTTAACAATTTTTTCTAAAGATGCATCTGAATCATGTTGGCTCTCCGGATCTTGGGCGCTAGACCATGTGTTTTTTGAAAATTGCCCTCCATCCTTCTGAAATTGTAGAGTATTCTCCTGGAATTTTAACACCAACTCTTCCAAAGAAGGACCGGAGTTGTGATAGGAAGCTTTTGTTCTGTACGAGAATTGTTATGTGTCCTGCAAACTATCATAGAAGTAATTTTGTTGATTATTCCATCCATAACAAAAGTTAGGTTGATCAGTCCAAACATTGTTATAGGATTGAGAATATGAATTATAAAAGAAATTACTTCCGTTCACAATTTTTTTTCACAAAACAAAAAAAATGAACTCACCAAATAACAGAAAAGAAATCACTCACGAATAAATATATACAAAACACCAATTAAATCACAAACAAAAACTAAAACAGCTCACTCTCCGATAACAACGCTAAAATTTGACCACGTATCGTAATGCTAGTGAAAATAAAATAACTAGACTACTACTGTAGTAGTGGCGAGTCTAGGTCGATCCCACAGAGAGTGTGTGTAAAGTTTATAAAATGAAATTAACCAGTGTTTACACTTAAAGTGGGGTTTTGGATTTTTAAAGAAGAAAATAAAATGAAACTAACTAATAAAAACAAATTAAAGAAAACAAGCAAAAAATAATAAATATGGGGAATTCAGTAGGGACCCGGTTCTTTGGTTCAATCTTAGCCTACACCCTGACTAAGCATATTTTATTAATTTGTTGTTCTTTAACCTCTCCTAGTAATTATTAATCGTGGGTTAAAAATTAACCCGAGTTTTTCCTTATGTTTTGTTTAATCAATGAAGACACGATCGTTGATTAAACCTAACTATCGAACAACCTAGGATACGATCTCTAGATCTAATTAGACAGTAGCATTACGAATTAGGAAAACTGATTAATTAAGGCAACAACTACATACGATGCGTCATTTAACCTAAGTCATGTTATCCCTAATGATTACGAATCATTAGTCGCTACACATGAATTTCAACATAACAATTACGGATTATATTGAAATTCTAGCAATGGGTTTGAAATTAACAATTCAATGAATGGATTAAAATCATCAATTTATAATACCCATCAGTTTCATACACAAATAATCGAACAATAACGAAAATCCGATTATCCATACACAATACCCAATTCAATTAAAATAGGACAACACAATTAATTTCTAATGAGAGAAAGAAAAAACAAAATAATTAAAAAATACTTAACCCGGGCTGTCAGCGTCGATGTTACCTTCGAACCGGCGTCAGGATGCCTAGCCCTTCATAGGTATTTTCTGGAAAATTGCTTCAGCCCCCATCTTCATACTAACCGAAAAATCCCTAATTAACTCTTGCTTTGTTTCAACCCAACCACACCACTGTTCATGATGTGAAAATTTAATGTATGGTTGGGTCTCGGCACTGTTCACTGCACTCCTCTGCGTTGCTCCTTGTTCATTCCCTATTTTCTCTTCCCTGTAGTGCGCTGACGCTCCCTGCCTTATACGTTGCACCCCTTCATTTAATTTGTTGTCTCCTGCGTATGTGTTTTGAGCCAAAATGCATCTCAATCTGCATTTTTTGCCCTCCAAAAATGGTACATTCCTTCTTTGTTGTTTCTGTTGCGTCTGCGCCCTTGATTTTTTCTCCCCTCTAGCGCTACTCTGTTGTTTTATTTCTATAGTGTGTCTACTATGCTTATTTACTGTGGCCTGATGTGACCATTGAAGGTCACCCATTAAAATAAAATCCTTCTCTTCTGCGCTGTGTGACGCCGTTTGCGTCCTCTTATTTTGATTTATTTCTGTGTCTCCTCTCTGTTCTATGCGGCCCGCTAGTGCTGCGTAACGCTACGTTTCACGCATGCGTGGCTGCGTTTATTATTATTTTTTATAAATTTGCAATTAAATTTTTCTTCTTCTTTGCCCTCCATTTTTTGTCTTTTAATTTTCTTTGTCCACTCCATGAAGGCAAATGAGTATTGATCTTCGAAAAATGTCTTAAATAGGGTGTTTTTGACTCACTTTGATTTCTTTGCTTCCAAATTGTACCTAAAATCAAATATGAATTAAAGTGAGTATCTTAATCATTTTTGTATCATTAATTGCTAAGTGTAAATGATTAAATATATCAACAATTAAGCACATATCAATTACCCTTTATCAACCAGAGGATTATAGACCATTGTTGCATGATCAAATCGTCAAATTTGATTGTTTATGTGTATCTATGGAGAGCATGATTCTCAAGACGTTAAAGATGAGTGCAAAAAGGGTTAAGATAAATGTTGGATTGAGCTTTATTAAGGGTTTCTTTAGTTAAGTATAAGAGTTGATGAGTATTTTCCACTATTTATTTATTGAGGATTTTATGTTCCTCTTTGATGCTTTGAAGCTTTTTGACAAAAATAAATTTCTTGGTTCCTTAAACATTAGAATTTAGACCTCTCCAATTAGCTTTATTTAAACCATCTAGTTTAGTACAAAAATTATTAAATTTGAATGGGGATTTGGATAGTTTACTTACGCTAGAGAGATGCATAATTGTTGGATAGTGATCTGAGAACAATGGATTAGGAAATAGGATTTACAATAAGGAAAAGTTTGAAACCATTCTAGGTTAGCAAGGCATCTATCTAACTTCGTCCTTAGATGCTAACTTTCCTTTTGTTTATTAATCTAGGTGTAGAAGTAGCTCTAAAGTATAGTTTATTACTTGGATATCATAGGCACAACACCTTAGTTCCTCACAATATTTCTCTAAACAACTATTTTCATCAACTTCAATGGGATGTAACATGGAGTTAAAAGTCTCCAACTATGACCCAAGGGGATTTAACGAATGAAGATTGCTCCTAGAGTGTAACATCCCGTTACTCACGTGGAGGCTAGAATAGGAAATATGAGAGATTACTGAGAGATTAGAAATGCATTTCATGTTCATGCATAATATGCCATACTCATACACGCGAATATAGATATTTTTGCACATGAAAATGATTGTACATGCATTCATTGACATTCTGGGTATAATTGACTTATATATGTGAAATGTGATTTTTTTTAGAATCTTGGTTTATGTGTATTAAAAAATTTAATTGGAAAGTGTGTTTAGTGATTTTGAATTTTTGGTGAATTTAGGAGTAATTTCCAAAATTGTTGATTATTATTGTATTAGGAAAAATGTCATTGGGCATGTAAGTTGATGAATGGAAATAGAAATAAAAGTTAAATAATATTGGAGAATTGCTAAAAATGACTTTAGAGATTATTGAGAAAATGACTTTGAAAATTTCAGAGATGACTTTAGAATTTGTAAGAAGATGATATTGAAAATTTTGGAGATAATTGAAATGAAAAGATGAGAGTTAAGGGACTAGTTCAATAAAAACTTAGTTAAAGCCTTAAATGTTGGATAAGTGACAAGTGTCACTTGTCTAGTTCAAGTTTCATTTGTCTAGTTCAAGTTTAACATACAATTACTTTGAAAGACCAAGTCGCGTTTTTTTCTTAACTTTGAAAGACCAAGTACTGTACTCTTGTCTTCATCTTCCTTATATCTTTCTTCCTCAAGTTTTTCCTTAACACAGAGTTTTTCATCAAACCCTCACCAAAGTTAAACCTTGTTTTCATCTATCTTTTTGCTACTCCCAACTTCGATTTTCTTCCATTTGCCTTAAGAAAACCGAGACTTGCCAACCCTAAAATGGTATATAGGAGTTGCATGAAGATTAGGGCTTCTTGATTTTTTGAAGATTTTGGAGTTTTATCAAGTAAGTATCTTGTTAATCCTTTAGAGTTGTTGGTTTACGAAACAAAAATGGTGATTTATTGTCATGACATGAATAAGAGAAAAATGGACATTTTTCATATTCACTGTGAATATAGTATGAATATATGGATTTGTTGATTTGTCGGTTTTGATGATCATTATACTATAAGATAGTGTAGAAATGATTTTGGAGTTGAAAGATCATAGAAAACTTGTATGATTAAGTGCATAAAAATTTGGAGAAAAGAACAAGTAAATGCTCTGTTTATGTTGTTTCTTCACTGTGTACATGAGTTTTGATTATTTTTAGAGATGAGCAAAAAAATGAATTTAGAGTTGAGGAATAGTGGTAAGATGATGTTCTGATATGGGAAAGTGATTTAAAATGAAAATTGAGAAGAAAATGAAGAATGTGAAGGAAATAATTATGCAGAAAAAAATGAAAGTGTTGGAGAAGGAAGAAGAAACGCAGAGAATGAGAAAGAAGAGTGAATTAATTTTTTGTGTTATGTATGTGTTTTAATCTGGAATTTGGAGTTGTTTGTGAATGATTTTAGTTGAATGGAAGTTGAAAATGAGAGTAGAATCAAATTAGAAATGTTAGATAGAGAAAAAGAAGAGTAAGAGATGAATAAAATCCAAAAAAATGAAGAACATGCGTGGAATTTTCTGGTTTTGGTTTTTATTGTTAATTCCTTATTCTTGATCTGGTTTTGAATGTGTTAGGTTGCATGGAAGTCTAAAATGGGGTTGAGATAAGCTCGAGAAGTTGGTTTGAAAGAAAAGTGAGAAGAAGAAAAATCTGCGTTTCGAAAGAAGAAGAAGAAGAAGCACGATCGTGCAACTTCGGGAGAAAAATTGGGAAAGCTTCATAATCGTGACTCTTCGTAGGCAACAGAAATCTCACGATCGTGACTTTTCAAAATCCACTTGAATCTCCAGCACGATCGTGACTTTGAACCCTTTTCTGAAAGTTGACAGATGCGAACATCCCTTGTTCTTTTGGCCATATCTTTTTCTCCTGTCCTCCAAATGACATGGGACTTGAACCATTAGACTCGAAGCACATTTTTGTACATCCTCACTAAAAATTATAGCCATCTAAAATCATTTAGGAGAGATTGAGTGATAAAATTGGGACGAAAATTGGTTCTAGAAATTGGGTGTGCACGGTCGTGCGTTAAGGTTGCATGGTTGTGACTTGTTTGTTGGTGCGCATGGGCATACGTCATGGTTGCATGCCTGTGACTTGATTATTTTGGAATGCATGGCCATGCACTGATGTTGCACGGCCGTGACTTAATTTTAAGAACTCAAAAGTGCACGATCGTGCATCAGAGAGGTTTTTGCTCCCCGAACGTCCTTCCTTCTTTTGGTTTATCCAATTGGAATGATTTATGTTTTGGAGTAAACCAGAGACATAGGGCTACAAATTATTTGAAAAAATAGAGTTTTAATTCTGTTTCTAGAATTCTAGATTATGAATTAAATTTGAGTATAGGATACTGTTTCAGTATGAGAATAGTCTTAAAAAGTTTGGGGTATAACTTTCAGATTTTTGAACCAAATTGAATGATTTTGGTGTCATTAGAAACTTAAGAGATAGGAGAACAATTTTTTAGAAGAGAGTATTGTCAGATTATTTCATTTTCATTGTCAAATTGATCATGTACAGTAGGCCCAAAAGTCAGTTTTTGGGAAAATCTAAAATGATTCAATAAGTTATGACTTGTGATTTTTAATGGTTTTATTGAGGTACAAACAATAAGTATAAATGATACTTAGGTGAGATTGGGTATATGAATGTCTATGTGATGAGAATAAAGGAAAAATACCTGGGAATGTCATGAACATGCATTGTGCATATTTCATATACATACATGTGCATTAATAAACATTTATAATTGTGCAAATTTGTGATATGTGTATGTTGTTTGATATAGAGGAGCAACTGGAACGTCAACATCTAGACGTTGCCGGAACTTCCAGGCATTAGCTTCGGGAGCTACTTGTGAGTAACCTAGATGGTTTCTCTCAATTAACTATTTGCTTAAAAATATGTTTTGAATGATAAGACGAAAGTGATTGATTATGTTGATGTCGGACAATGTAGATCCGAGATTTGATATATTAATGTGATATTGAAGTGCTAATTGTATGTGAATGTGACGGAATAGTTGTTACTCCACAATGATGCTGAATGTCGGGCCTTGGGTTTGATGGAAAATGTGATTTGACTGTGAATGTGAAAGCATGTGATATGTAAAACATCCCAATATATGAATGCATGTAAGATAAAGGGAGTTGTGACCGGAGATGCCAGGATAGAGAACTTAAAGCTCAGAGTGTGATTAGAGTCTCAGGCTCGGTTGAGAATGTACCTAGTATTTACTAAGCGATATGGGACATAATTTGATGCAGTTCGGCATCCACTAAGGGATATGAGCTAGTAAAAAGGTACTCGGTCAAAACGACAATAATAAATGAAAGTGAGTCTCGCGTGTATTGCATTTATACTTGATATGTGTATTTTTACATGAATGAAATGACCATTATGATTATTCTGAAAGTGAAAGGTGATATTTTATGAGTATGTAAATATGTGAATACTATGTTACGTTTATTGATGTGATGCATGAATTGAGCGAACCATCGATGATGGTTACCTCATTGAGTTGGCAAAACTTACTAAAATTGCAACGTTGATTTTCAGGACCGAGAGACGACTTTAGCTACTAAGAGACGCTACAAGAACTATAGTCTTGTACTTTTAGGAACAAAAAGAAATGGCTCAAAGGTCGGTCAGCTGAGTTTGGACAGATTAGATAGAATTTTGTGTATTTCCTCTTTCATGTAGCACATTTTGTATTAGGTTATGATGTTGTGTAAGTATGGATGTTGAAAGGTACATTGTATAAACGTTCGGAATTGTGAATGAAATGAAGAAAATTTGGTTTTAAATTATTGTGACTTTCTTTATGATGTTTTATAAGAGAATAAAGATGATGATGCCATGTTAAGTGAATGTTGTGATTGAACGTAGCGCGCCATTACCATATGTTATGTACTGGAATATCCTTCGGGCGTCTCGGTATATACCCTAAGGTAACGGGGTGCTACATAGAGCTTGGTCCATAATGAGGTTCTTTGCAATGCATAGTTATAGCAATAAATCATTATGTGAACAATGAGATATTCTTGTTTAAGCGTGACCATCATATACATCATTTGATTAGTGATTAGGGAGCGGCAGATTTAAACTTTTCCCTCATCAATTAGTATAAGAATTGTTCCATTATAGTGATAAGAGTAGTTAGTAATCAATCTCCAATGCTTTGGGAGGATATTAAGAAGGTTGCAGCTATTAAGTGAGGCTTATTCTAAAAAATGAAGTTCCTAAACGTTAGTTGCTTAGGAGGGGAGTTAATTCCCATAACTTTTCATATAATGATTGTCATATTCCTAGAATATAAGAAAAGGTCTTCTTCCTTTTGTTGAATTTTCTTCTGCCTAGAACTTTGGAATCTTCTTATCGTGTAGAGAAAGGAAAGCTTTCTACAACAATAGTGCTGCTTATTTCTCTTTCTACAACGTTAGTGCTGCTTATAAGTCATCAACATTCATATTAGGCTTTCTCAAGGTCTCTAATTTGGAGTCATTTGAAGTAGCATTTTGAGAGTGAACAATGGGCATATAATTTCTTTCCACTTAGAGTGCAGCTTTTGTATGTTCTAAGCCTAGATTTTTGTTGTAAGAGTGAACACTAGAGTTTGTCAGTTGCAATTTTAGTGTTAGAATAAGTTGCTATGGAGGTGCTTTATTCTTTCCTGTCATTGTATCCCATTAATTCCTAAAATTAACTAGTTTTAAAAATTTTATCAGTGGGCTTCCATATCTTCTTTAGGTTTATTATATTAGGCTTCCAAGCATATGTAAATTTAACTTTATTATTAACAAGCTCATAGTTATCGTTCACCTCAAAATAGTGATTTTAGCTGGAAGATACTTGATTGCGACATCCAAAACACATTTTTTGACAAAATTAATATGTTTAATTGCAATAGTGGCTTGATCTATACATAAAGGCTTACCAATAAAGTTAGCTATATAACCTAAACCATTTGTAATCCAATATTTCAAGGGAACTCCATAAACATAAATCCATAAGGAATGTTAGTGAATCTGATACCTCCCATGCTCCCACTTGGTTGTCAATTTTATAATAGGATAAGCTTATTTAGTATATGCCAGGGTCTAGCTTCTAAAACTTCTTCGTAAAAAAGGGGTAAAATAACTTAGAAAATAAAATTTCCTCATTGTTGACCAAAAATTCAATGAGTCCATACAATTTCTAGTTAGAAAGTGTCTACATTTTCATGGTTAGATAGGACATCAATTTTTCCAAAGATATATCCTATAAGAGTGGAGTTTTATCGGGCAGTTCCCTCCTTTAAGATTTCAATAAGAGGGGCACTACCTGTTGCTCCTTAAGTCTTTCTAGTGGGGAATAATAAAGCTTACTCTTTGGACTAGTATCTCCCACCATTTAAAGCCAAGTGTGCTTAGGGAGAGGGGGTGAAAAAGGATTCATGTTGAGACAAAGGTAGTTCAAATTGGATAAAGGTACAATTAAAGGCAATGGCTATTGTGGTAGAAGGGTTTGAAGAAGGAGATTGGGTGGAAGAAGTAGTTAGGAGAGGTGGGAAACTATTAGTCACAACTAACATGTTTCTTAAAAAGGAAAGTGAGTGTGGTAAATGGGAAGAGTAGAGGAAAGAAAAAAAAGGGGCGAAAAAGGTTTAAGAGAGGAAGAAGAAAGGAAAATAAGAGCGGATTGACAATGTTGGTGATTACATTAGCAGAAAATAAGACAACAAAGGGGATTAGAGAAAGGGAGAATGAATATTAGGCTATGCAAATCAGTAATAGAAAAAGAAAGAAACAAAAGCTTCTCTCTCTAGTAAGTACATACATTCATATGTGTCAAAATCCCTTAACTTTTTTTTTAGTAAATAAAAGAGCAAACAACTAGCTAGATCTAATAACAGGATTAATGTGCCGAGTGCGACTAATACCCATGCGATGGTAGGATCCTTTATTTGTCAGGTATAAAAATGATAGGTCAATTAAGTTCATATAATATTCTAGAATCTATCTTGGACTTAACTGTCATTTATGATGCACAAAAAAATTTAGAATTGGTACATTTATAAATTTCTAAGAGTTTTATGTCAAAGATTTATTTTTATATTTAAAAGAAGATTTATTTTTTCATTTTATAATTTGATAATTATGTCTCCTTTTAGTTTACATTTCTCAATTTAATATTTAATATTTATTTTTAATTCATTCTGCAATATTCTCCACCATAATTTTGTTGAAAAGGATTAAAAAAAGTGTGATAAACTCCACAAACTGTTTCCCCCCTCCTCCCTCAGGCGACAAAAGGAATCCCGAGCTATCCAATGATACTTGGATCGGTCATCATCAAGTTCCCAGAGGAAATCTGCAAATATGCTTTCCAAATTCAACAATATCCCCTGAGGCGGGTTACAGATGGCTAACCCATTTAGAGGAACAGATGAAAGAGCTAAATGTAGAAGCATAATCCTCGCCCCAACTGAGAGTAAATTTCTTGACTAGTGACAGATTTTATCCCAAACCTTGTCAACCATAACATTAAAGAATTTAGATTTCTGACGTCCCTAATATGTTGGACAACCCAAATATGCAAAAGTCCCCTATTTGTGCTACAAACATGACACATTAGCAATCAAATTCTTTCATGTCTAAGAACATTGATCCACAAAGAAACCACTATTATCCACATTCACTATTATCCAGTGGTTGAATGAGAATGTGAATTTTAGGGTAATAAAGCAAGTGATATTTTCTTTCTCAAATGGGTGATATAAGGATGAAGGGTTGTATGATGTGGTTCTTATATAAGTGGGATATATTCTTTGAGGCATTCTTGGCAATAGGATAGGAGGGTCATACATGATACAAAATTGTTATTATTTTACCATAGATGAAACACTAATTACCCTTAATTCATTATCATTAAAGAAAATATAAGATTGATAAAAGAAATGATAGGAAACATCTAGGGAAACTTTAAAAATTTTAGACAAAGCAAAAATAATAGATAAATGCAAGGAGAAAGGTTTGATCTTGGTAGCAAGATTTGCGATATGAGATATACATTCTTGGTCAAATGCTAGATGCTTTTTCTTGTTTACAAAGAATCTTTCCTTTCTTATATTTTTGATGCTAATGTTAATTTGCCTAGTACTGTTATGTCTCTTTTGCAAGAAATTGAGGATATCTTTTAAGAGGATGTGTCAACTATAATAAAACCTATAAGAGGGATCGAGCACCAAATTAATTTTATTTTAGGTGCCTAGGTTCTCAATTAGCCAACTTATTAAAAAAATCTATAGGAGACAAAATGTTGGACCCCGATTTCGGAGCCTAACATTCGGAGTCATAAAATGTGAACGTATTATCCTATTAGGTTATTTCCATGAACTCTTATTAGCCATCATACCACAATGGTGGCGTGCCTCCACCAGGACAAACACCAAAACAACTCACTTCTCTTGTTTCTGAACAGATTTTAGGGAAAGCCCAAACTGGAATTTCATTTCTACTTACTCCAAACATTTGCGGCTCTATGTCTCTAGTTTATTTGGAGAAAAGAATCAGCGCATTTGGAGATCCCATAACTAAGTTATGGCTGAAAGACACCAACAGGATTTTGACCTCGATCATATTGCACCTGTCTTGGGGATATCATATTAAGTTCATCTTAGGACGTCTTGATAGAAGACTTCGAGATCTACAACTTTCATGAAAACCTTGAAGATAGATTCTATCGTCTGAAGGGTCAAAAATGGAGCAGACGATAGCAAGAAGCAGATGAAGCAAAAAGCAGACGATAGCAAGAAGCAAACGAAGCAAAAAGCAGACGAAGCAAAAAGAAAACGATATCAAGAAGCAGACGAAGCAAAAAGCAGACGAATCAGAGTCAACTTAAGATGAAACAAAGTCAACTAAAGATGATGCCACCCTTAAGACGAAGCGTAGTCAACTTAAGATGAAGCAAAGTCAACTTAAGACGATGCAACTCTTAAGATGAAACAAAGTCAACTTAAGTCGAAGCAAAGTCAGCTTAAGACGATGCCACCCTTAAGACGAAGCGGAGTCAACTTAAGATGAAGCAAAGTCAAGTTAAAACGATGCAACTTTTAAGACGAAGCGGAGTCAACTTAAGACGAAGCAGAGTCAACTTAAGATGAAGCAGAGTCAACTTAAGACGATGCAACTCTTAAGACAGAGCGGAGTCAACTTAAGACGATATAACGTCATCACAGATGATATGACGTCATCACAGACGATACGTCCTTACAGACAATATAACGTCATCACAGACAATGTGATATCATCAGAGACGATACGTCTCTATAAACGATACATCCTTATAGCCTTACAGACGATATGACGTTATCATAGACGATGTGACGTCATCACAGACGATACGTCCTTACTAACGATACACCCTTACAGACGATACCACTTGATACTCCTAAGCATCTCCCCTTCTAAGGACCCTAACTTTGAACTCCGATGTCTAAAAATTACCTACTATAAACCGTTGTAAAGCTAGAAGAAAGACCTACAACTTTCTAGAAGGCACATTTTCCTAAATCAGCCTAGGTTAATCCAGATCTTCTCCTAACGTCCGAACACGATCTTATTCCTTATGCAAACTTTAAAATGCAATGTGTTGGGGCCCGATCCCGGAGCCCAGTCGCACAGTGCGGGACCCCGGTACCGGAGACCCAACTATCCGGAACGGTAACACAATCGAGGACCATTGGGCCCTAAATCCCGAGAGATATAAATTTCGGAAGCAAACGTATCTCACTTACCATACATTCATGCACATTAAAGCTATGAACGAAATCATTTAATAATGTCATTA
>JANIPN010509367.1:0-12532 GCA_027478595.1 Erythroxylum anguifugum
TCTTGGAATCCGAAAAAGAAGCAACCCATTCATGACAATAAGGTATTTTTGTAAATCCTTGGTGTTTTCGATTATACGTCATGTTCTTGTATGGTCTTTTTCGCAGTGTATTGTGAATACTCGGACCGTACACGATCCAACAGGATTTATGTGTTCTTTACATGGTTCGAAAGAAGACTTCAAGATCTACAACTTTTATGAAGACTCAAAGACCAATTCTATCCTCTTGGGGGTTGAAAATGGAATAGAATATAGGCCAAAAAGATAGAAGATAGCAAAACACAAAAGACAACAAAAAGACAGAAGGAAGGGGGAAAATTGCTATAACTTTCCTTATAGATATTGGATTTAGGTGTTCTTTGGATGGTTTGAAACAGGACTTCAAGATCTACAACTTTCATGAAGACCTCAAAGACCAATTCTATCTTCTGAGGGGTCAAAAATAGAACAGAATATATAAGATGAACAGTGCATAAGAAGATGAACAGTGCATAAAAAGATGCACAATGCATAAGAAGATGCACAGTGCATAAGAAGTGCATAAGAAGATACACAATGCATAAGAAGATACAAGGTCAACATAAGAAAATTTAGAAGGTCAACCTAAGAAGACAAAGAAAGTGAACATAAGAAGATGCAGAAGGTCAACCTAAGAAGATACAAAAGGTCAACCTAAGAAGATATAGAAAGTCAACATAAGAAGATGTAGAAGGTCAACCTAAGAAGATACAAAAGGCCAACCTAAGAAGATACAGAAGGTCAACCTAAGAAGATACAGAAAGTTAACATAAGACGATTCAGAAGGTCAACCTAAGAAGATACAGTAGGTCAACCTAAGAAGATACAGAAGGCCAACCTAAGAAGATGCAGTAGGTCGACATAAGAAGATGCTTCAACTGGGTCTTCCTCACATCCCCAAAAGTTCTAACTCACTATCTACAGTCTTCAGAGCATCTCCACTAATAAGGACCATGACTTTCGACTTAGATATCTAAAATTTCATGCTATATACCGTTGGAAAGATAAAAGAAAGACCTACAACTTTCTGGGAGATAACTTTGCCTAAATCAGCCCAGATCAACCCAGATATTTCTCTGAAGTTAGTACACAAATTTTTCTGTTAAGTCAAAATGACTTTATGATTAATAATTTTGATGACAAACAAAAAGCAGACGAATGAAAAACAAACAGAGGAAAAATTAGAAAAGTAGACGAACGCTATTAGAAAAGCAGACGGAAGCAATTTTGAAAAGCAGACGGAAGCAATTTTAAAAAGCAGACGGAAGCAATTTTGAAAAGCAGACGGAAGCAATTTTGAAAAGCAGACGAAGCGAAAGCAGACGCGAGAAAGCAGACAAGAGAAAGCAGACACGAGAAAGCAGACGCTAGAAAGAAGACAGAAGCATCAGTCTGAGCTAGTTACAGAACTCAACTGAATAATTGTTTCTTTAAAGAATCACGAAGCAGTTATCAAGAAGTAGTTGAAGACAAAGGCTACAAATAAGAGTCGGAGTCGTAGATTGCAAGGGAGCGCATACATACGTAAACTGAAAAATAAGTGAAAAATCTCAAAAGCTAGAGAGAATGCTGTGCGAATTGTTAGAGCTATTTTTCTGTAACAAGCTCGAAACACTTTTAGTTTGAAAGTGATATAGATATCATGAAGAGGCTAAGTGTGAAAGAATACTGATTGTATAAGAGACTCGAAGAAAAACAATACTTGTAAAGTTTGAGAGATAGTAAAATCTCATAAAGACATCTGAGGACTGGACGTAGCCCACGGTTTGGGGTGAACCAGTATAAAAATTACTATGTCGAAATCTCTCAACTCTCTCTCTCTCTTAATCATGATTTTCAATATTATTGTTTTACACAAGTTTAGAAAATCTTTTACAAACGTATATACATTAGTTCTTTTGAAACGAACAAGTTTTGATCTTAAGCAAAAGACGTTTTCATAAAGCGGTTATTTGAAAAGTTTACCACAATTCAACCCCCTTCTTGTGCATCTATATATCATTATTGAGTACTGTATTAACGTGTGATTCACTTCATTTTCCCCTTATGTAACCTTGAGAATTATGGGCGAAAACAAGATCATAATCCATTAGCATCAAAAGATCATAGTTTTACAAAGCTTTAGTGGGCATTTCAAGCCCCAATACATCAACGTTTCAAAAATCTCAAAATACAAAAGATACATGAATAATAAATTGCTCAAAATGCAACTAAAGCCTTACTTTACAAAACTTGCTTTAAATTCAAAATAACCCAAAACTAGGAGTGTTGCCTTGCCCCTTGACCTACTCGATATCCTGTTCATCACTTGAATGTGTGGGAAGAGATTGGGGGATGAGCTTAGAGCCCGTAGGTAACAATTTTATAGTTTGTAACAAGCAAAGACATTTTTAAATCATTTTCAATGTAGAAATTCATGTGTATGCAAATCAAGAATGCATCACTCCTATAAACTTTTCATGAACACATAAACACATCAAATGGTTTGGGTAAGTCCAAAACATGACGCACTACACATTTCCAATGAAATGGTCCTATGTAGTTGTGAATTCTTGAGAGAGTCCTTGAGGGAGCTCCATGCCACTAGCGGCCGGGCATGCAGGAGAAGCCTATACTTGGGTCAACGTGCACGTGACGGTTCTTGAGGGACTACCACAAACCCACATAACACATAGATTTCAAAATCTTGTAAGCTTGACGCCCAAAAAGGCTCATTCTCTTGAAAACTTGCTTTTCATATGCTTGTTATATCTTAAAAATCATTTCCAAAAATATGGTTTCATAATCATGCTTCATTTCAAAGAATCATTTTAAAAACAACTTTCCATAAATCATCACACAAATCATGTATAAGCATGTATCACAATCTTACATCATTTAACAACATTAAATGCACATAAATGAGGAGGTTGCAAAATTAATTACTGTCATTTATTGAAAAAAAACTTTTATTAGCTTATCACCTAACTATAAAAGTGAAACCCACCTTGAAGTCTTTGATTATGGTTTGTTCAAATATGCCTCTCCTCTTGCTCTTCTTGTCCTTCTTGATTCCTTTTCTAACATAAATACAATTCCCAAAATCAATAGGAATTTCCAAATGAGAACCCAAAGAAACTAATGTATAAAATTGATCTTAGAAGAAACTAATGTATAAATTGATCTTAGAACACTTAAACCCATGTATTTACTAAGCTCTTGGAACCCAAAACCTTTCCAAAAATCCAAAATGCTCTTACCTCAAATCTTCACCAAATGAAGAAATGCTTAGTTCAAAAGAAAGCTCTTATCTTCCTCTACATTTTTCCCTTCTTATACCACACCTAAATCTCTCTAGAAGGCTTAGAAAAGATGGAACCCTAGCTCAACTCTATTTTTCCCTCTCAACCTTAGAAACCTCTCTTCTTTCTCTCTTTGATTTTTGTTATTCCACTTCTTCCTTTTCCAATTTCGTTTATCCCCTCTTTAGGAAGAAGACAACACTTCTTTTTCCCCATTTTACCCTTAATGATTGAGAAAAGTCCACCTTGCCCTTCCTTTAATGCCTTATGGTTTTTAAACTTAAGTGACTTGCCAAAATTAGCCTTACACTCTCCCACTACTTTAATAGTTCAAAGCCCTTAGCCCATGTCATATTATCTTACCCACATTAACATGCTAATTAATTACAAAATAAATAATTTAGCAAGACCTCAAAATTAATTTAATCATGCTTATAATAATAATAAAAAATTCAGGGGCTAATATTTGAGGTTAACCAAAATTGTGAGTGTATAAGAAAGTGTTCTTATATTTGTATCCCTCTCTCTCATATCTTGCATGAGAGGCCGAAACTTGTATGAGAAGGTATCTCATTTTTGGCTTCTTCTTCTAAGAAAAATCTCCTCCAAAGTGTTTCTTCTCCTTTCCCACCAAAGGATCTTGTTAACCAAGTTGTCCAAGAAAAATAAGTGGTAGATCGGATTGGTTGAGGATACAATATCGAGAAGAGGAAACAATAATAAGAAGAAGAGGATACATCATCTTGGAGAGGATACATTGCTGAGGATAGGATAGCACAGCGAGGAGTTAAAGCTGTAGCGAAGGACTTGGTAATATTTCTACCATCTTGTTCTTATGTTAACTATTATCCTTATACCGTATCATGTATGAATTAACATGTTGATTTGGTTATCTTGCTTCCGCTGCGTTATGATTTCTAAAAAAAGGTTTGAAATCCACTGTTTAACCAAATATTGCATGTTTTCATGTTCGATCATACAGTTTTATCTTTTCTTATTACGATATCTCAATTTTTAAGTGGTTTTGCTCCATTTTGATTTACTTATGTTGATTTTGAAATTTTAATTTCAATCAATCCATACTCAATTGTTTAATTTTCTATTTAGATTTATTTTAATTTTAATTAACGTTTTTGCAGCCTTATACAAAGTTAAGATTCAATTAGTTTTAGCTAATTCCTTGTGGTATCAACACCTCAATTACTACACTTTACGATCCATGCACTTGTGAAATATTGAGGATTTTATATAAGTAAAACTTGCTCAACAAGTTTTTTGCCACCATTCCCTGGGAATTTAGTTTATGACCTTTTTAATTCCTTTCTTTTAAGGAATTGTTACCCTTTCTTATGATTGTGATACCCAAAAATAAGAAATCGAAAAAAAAGAAGAAGGAAGTTTGGATGCAAAGTTGAAGGCACATCAATTTGGACATCACAAGGAAATTATTAGGAATCCAAAAAGTTAAATGCTAAGAAGAGATAGAATGTAGCACCCCACTCCCATAGGGCATATTCTCGAACAACCGATGGTATTCGAGAATACACTCTATAAGGGTGGTGTGTTAGGACAGTCAGTCAATCATAACCATTAAAAACTTTTCACGCATCACACGCATATTTTGAAAAACCAATAACCAATTGTGGCCCATTTTATTTATAAACATTTTCAATCATAAATGTTACAACCATTATACATATCATTAGAATTTCAATAGTCTCTTGGGCCTATTATAGATACAAAACACTTTTAGTCATAATGTCATTACATTACAAAATCATTCACATACACATTGTACAATACTTGTGAATACACATTTTAATACAAAATAATGAAATACATATGCAAACGCGAATTGATTCCGATCTCTTTCTCTTACTCAAATGTTGTGGCTAGACTCCAATTTGTCTAACTAGAAAGCTTTTCTAAGCCTGAAAAATGTATCAAATATTGGGTTGACTTTTGTGAACTCAGTGAGTGGATCATCCTTGATGGCTCACTCAATCACATAACACATCAATTCATATACTCACAAAATTTACATCACTTTATCAATTCAACATGATATGTCATATACATTTCATATTCACTTAAATCATATTTCACATTCAAAAATCATTCAAACTATGTAATTCAACCATTTAAATCATATTCACTTAAATCATATTTCACATTCAGAAATCATTCAAACTATTTAATTCAACCATTTAAATCATACATATCAGATGTATATGCAGACTCACTTTCAATTGTTATTGTTGTGACCGAGTCCCTATAACTATCCCTTCTCTATTGTGGATACCGGGCTCACTAATAACTATCCCTTATCCATTAGGGATACAGGGCTTATTTTACATGGTGAGCTAGAGGCTCTTACCACATTCTGAGCTTTAAGCTCTTTTTCACTTTCTGAGCTTTAAGCTCTTTTTCAGTGGCTACTCCTCACAACAGCCTTTATGTTGTCATGCATTCATGTAATGAGATGCATCACATTCACATATATTCTATCAGTCACTTGATTTCAGTTTCACATTCACATTCGCATTTATCATCAGACCTTGGTCTGACATTCAACAATAATGTTGAGTATCACTTGTTCATTCAAATTCACATTTAAGGAGCGCTTCCAATGATTTTTTTACATGCATCAAACACTAGGACATTTATTGTCCGAAATCAACACATTCACATCAATCTTATTATTAGTAATTCAATGCAGAAATTTACAACAGAACAAACAATAAAAATGAGACCATCTAGGTTGACTCACAGTACTCTCCAGATTAGCATTAGTTTCTATGATCTGGAAACATCTAGATGCAGATGTTCTAACTTGTATATCAACATTATGCAATACACATATTGTACACACATTATTAATTGCACAATCTTATAAATACTCAATCACATATATACATACATACATACATACATATACATATATATATATATATGTTGTGTATAATACATGCTCAATGACAATCTCGTGTATATTACATAAATTCACATCTTATATTCATTCTCATTTCATAAATCATATACGTCTAATTGAACTTAGGTTTACACTTAATTGACCTTAGGTTTACACTTCATTTGGACATGATCATTCTAAGTTCACCACTCAATCCTTATCCTTTGTATGTGTCTAGCTTATTCTTAGGCTTATACCGCAAGAACACTTGGTTATTTTAATATCATAAATCAATTTCTCGTCATTTCTTTTCTAACATTATATGCTCTCATAATACCCAATTCTCATTCACATTTACTTAATACATATTACTCAACTCCTTTGAATCATAACTACAATCATATGAACATCTTCATTCCCATTATACTCATGCCTTTGGTACTTTGATATCAACAATTCATTTACTAAGTTATAACCTCAATTATCACTTCATACATATCACACATTTAGTCACTTAATCCAAACATCATTCTAGGTTCAATTCAAGCTCCATTCAAGCCTAAATTAATTCCGAATGGCCAGTGAATGTCCGTTGGGCAGATTTTATGTTCGTTGGATTGACATTTTTGGGTTTTCTAGCTTTCCTGCTCCACCCTTATCCGTTTGAAGGGACATCATGTCCGCTGGGCAGACATTCACGGGACACTTACAAAAATGTGAATTTTTGACCCTTTCGATAGTAAAATCCTCATGGTCTTCATAAAAGTTGTAGAACTCGAAGTCCTCTTAGAAAGCATGCTTAAATGACCTCAATCTGACATCCACAGCAAATGTTATGCCTCTTGCCTAAAAATCTATTGAATTGCATCCATATTTTCCATATTTCTGACTCTTTACTTACTACATTCAACACCTTCGCTTGGATAATGTCTAGTTTATTTACTCATCATTTTCCCATCATTCTTAACTCCATTTCAGTTTAATATCATTTGTAAACGAATTATAGTCCATGATTGATCATGAACACTAAAAACAGAAAATATACATATATACATTCATCATCAACTTTCTGCACATGTTCAACTTCATTTCCACTTTCATTTCAGTTCTAACTATCACCTTAATTCTTCCCATTTTAAGACACCACATTACTCCCTTTCTTTAGCTCTAGATTCATTTTAGTTCATCTTCAAAACTCCTAAAGAGATCCACATTAATACACAAAGAAAACAAAACATAAAACCCATTATCTGTTAAACTTTTCTACACTTTTTCCTACACCATCTTTAATGATCATTCTAACTCAAATCATCTCAACAACAACTTATGAAATATTGATCATCATATATATATATATAATCAAGACATAAATCTACCCACATTTCTCATTCACGTTTCAGCATATGCCCATCCTTATTTTATGATCATTTAACTATTAGGTATCATCAAAACATGTTTTATTCAACAAAAAAAAGAAGAGTAATGGTTTATACTTACTTGTTTACTTCAAGATCTTCAAATAACACTTAACCCTACCTTCTCCCATACATCCCATGATCATCATCTTGCCAAAGTAGAATAGGTGAGTTTGTTATCAAGAGGAAAAGATAGCAAGAACTTTGAAGTAGCTAGTGATGGAAGAAAGCAAGGTTAAACTTTGATGCTTAGAGAAGAGAGTGCCGTGAGAAGGACAGGAAGATGAAGAAAATGAAGAAGATGAAGATGAGAGAAGCGAACAAAGAGAGGAGTAAATAGCAAGTGAGTGACTAAAATGAGAGTGGGTCTTTCAATTTATAAAAATCACTTGTTACTTACCACGTGTCACTTTCTCATGGTCTTCTTTTGGTCTTTTAATTAGCTAGTTCATTTGTGTCCCAATTCTAATCCAACTGACTCCTAATTTTTAATGACATATGTCATTAAATCCTAATGTCATTCATCAAAATTTCTACTGTAATTTGACACTTATTTCTGCTACTATTCATCAATTGTCTCGGCTCTTGGCATTTTCCTAATTCAAAAATACCCTTAATTCTAGAAAATTCTAAAATTTTACCAAAAATTCTAAATCACTACTTATACACACCAACTCAAATTTTAAGACACATAATCCATAATTCATATTAGAATTACATTAAAACAATCATTTATACCCGGAAAAATGTTAAATGAGTGCATAAATCATTGTAATGTGTGCAAAATTCAAGTTCATGTGTGTGTATGCTAACATTATGCATGAGTATGAAATGAATTTTTCTATTATCTCATTGCTATTTCTCAATTACAGAAATCTAGGGTTCTAACCCTTAGTATGGAAACGAGATGTTACATAGAAAGAACGATGATGGAGGAAATAAATCATAGGAAGCAAATGACCCTTGCAAACTTCAATAAGGCACAATTTGTCGGGGAAGTAATCATCCATATTTGAACACTTACTGTAACATCCCACCCCCGATGGGAAGGGTAAGTTAGTAATTTGGCAAAGGATGAGAGTGATTGGGACTAATTAGGATTGTTCATGCATACTAGTATTGGTGAACAGTAGAATTTTTGCACATGAAAAATAACTGTACATGCATACATGACATTCCTGGTATTTGGGCCTAAACGGAATTTTATTGTAACTATTGTGGAAATTGTGTCTGAAAATGAGTGTACTGAAAAAAGAAAATTTTATACTGAGTTTCGACTGACTGATGTAGCACGCCACCATCGCGGGGCACGGACTCGGATATCACTAACGATGTCGGGTTCGGGTCACGCGGGAGTGGGGTGTTACACTTACAATCCAGGGTGGCAAAACCATCTAGATTTCTTTTAGTCTAACAATGCAAGAACTCATATGAGAATTCAAGGCTTGTAAGGATTCCAGCAAGATGAGTCTAGTTCATGGGATTTAAAATTGGACAAGATCATAAGTATGGATGAGACCCAGAAGCGAATAGAAGGGAAGTTCGAAGAAGTAATGAAATATCATGCCGCTTTTATTCACGACCTAGAGGTTCAAATGTGCTATCTTACTAATGAATTATGTAAGAGAAGTGTGGAAATCTTTCTGAGCAACATAGAAGTAAATCCAAGAGAGGAATTTAAGGCTATCACACTTAGAAGTGAGAAAAAGCTAAAAGAACCAACAGAAAAATAAGTTGAATCCCACCTCGTAGAAGACCAAGAGAAGAAGAAAGAGGATGAAGAAAAGAATGAAGACCCTCAATACATTCCTCATTTGCTTTACTCAACAAAAATACCATTCCCACAAAGACTTCAGAAGAATGAATTGGATGCACCATTCATAAAGCTCATGGAAAAGCTAACAAAATGGAAAATTTACTTATCTTTTGTGGAAGTGTTGAAACAGAAGCCCAAGTATGTGAAGTTCCTTAAAGACATATTATCTGCCAAGAGAACTTAGGGCAATAATCAAATGGTAGCCATGATAGAAACCTCTAACTCCTTAATTACCAACCATATGCCTCATAGTTGATAAATCTAGAGAGCTTTACAATACCCTATGTAGTTGGTAATTTAAAGATTTTAAAATGTTTATGTGACTTAGGTGCATAAACTTTATGCCTTTTTCAATTTTTAGGAAACTGGGGTAAAAGATGTGAAGCCAACATCTATGCATATTCAATTGGCAAATCAGTTGATAAAGAAATCATTTTGCGTGGTGGAGGATGTACCTGTAAAAGTGGACAAGCTTATCATTCCTAAGGATTTTGTTGTGCTAGACTTTGAAGAGGATCGAAACTATCTGTTAATTATTGGTATACCATTTTTGACCACTGGAAAAGCTTTGATAGATGTCTATGAAGACAATATCATCCTTCAAATCGATGATGAACAAGTGAAATTCAACATGAATAAGGTATTAAAAAATCTAAAGGAGGGTAGCTTATTCATGAGAATTGATGAAGTCAAATTTAAAAGGAGCAAGAGAAAGAAGAGCAGGTGACAACGGAGATTGAGGATGAAGAAGATACGAATGTCTCTATTCATAAAGTGAAAGAAGAAGAGAAGACGGGGCTGACTAAAGAAGAACAAGAATAGCTCACCCTTTTACTGGACAAACTGCTAAATTCAATAAAAGATTCAGAGAATTTTGTTATTCCCTATTCTATTGACAACTTTTTAGTAAAAAGGACATTACTGAACTTAATTGGTATTCTTAATTTTATCAATATTGTCCTTTTGAGTATGGTTGACTGCTTCATGAAGGGAAAGTTTCATTTTAGTTATTAAGGTTTTAAGGGAGTTTTATGGATCTTTAATTTCCTTACTTTTGATACACAATATTGAGAACAATATTATTTTAAGTGTAGGGGTTATGTATTTTAGTTTTTTATTTACAAGGTGTATGTTTGGGAGCTTATTAGTTAGTTTATGTTGACCATATGAGTTTATGCATGATTCTATATTAAGATTGTTTAGAAGAATTAGATACATAATATGATTAAGTGAATTTTGTCAAGAATCTGACTTTATGAATGCTAAGAAACTTAATTTATTAAGTGAATTTGCTTCAATTTGACTTGAGAAATCATATAAGGAATTTGAATTTGCATGCCATATTTTCTTTATTTCTTATATGGATACCTTATTTGATTTTGAATTTATATAACTTCAATGTCTTCTTTTTTTAGATTACAATAAGATTCGTACAAGCATAAAGATGATAAAAATAAACATGATTTGAGCTTAAGACAAATTGCTAACCATTTTATAAATTAATCCATTAGTGGGTCCCATTAAGACTACTATATAAATTTAAGCTTTTCTTAGTAAACCTTTCCTAAGAACCTTGAGCTAAAAATAATAAGCATTTACTCTCTAATCATAATTAGTAGAGCTCTTATTTATGTTTTGATATTTTTGAGAATGTGATCCCAGAAAATAAGTGTAGGGTAGATGATAAAAGTGTATAAAGTAGACAATGTCAAAGAGGAATCTCGTGTTAATAAAAATTAAAAAGAAATAATTGAAATAATAAAAAGGAAATGAAAGTGTTAAAAAATGATTGTTTTAGATTCTTGTGTTTCAAATGTACGAAAGAAAATGAGTTGTTACAAGAATATAAAAGTTAAGGTATCCTGCAGTTGCTTATATATCATTCATAAGCATAAAGATTCTCTGATCTGTCAAAAAAGACGTTGACCGCATTCCCATGAGCAATTCCGGTGAAGATGGCAGTGGATTCGCGCTCGTTTGGGCTTCGAAAAACTCAATTGAAATTATGAGACCGAAATAAGGTATTTTTTGCAATTCTCCATTTATTACCCCTTCACATTTGATCCGGGATAAATAACTAAGGTCCTGTTATGTACTACACTAACAATTTGACAGTAAGATGAGATCACTCTTTTTATACTTATTTATATCTCTTCTTTCTAGTTTTATTAATTAAAACCTAGTCCCAAACACATGAATCTAAACCTAGAGCCGAATAATTTAGGTCCATTAAAATTACGTTGTATCAGGACACATTTCCTAAGGAGGAGCAGCTTTTCGCGAATGATATCCTGGATTTAAGCAGTACATTTTGTATTTTCCAAGGACTGAAAATGTTTAGTTAAATGAGTTAGACTGAAATAATTGCATTCTATTAGTAACGTTTTTTTTTTTGACGAAAATCATAAAATCATAAATCATAAAAACACTCGACAAAGAAAGGCTAGAAAAACTATCCCAAACCAACAGGTTTACCCAGTACACCCAGATCCTACTAGCCTTTCCCTATCAGAAGCAACACACAAAGATTGTTCATAACGTAAAATAGAAGTTAAACAAGGAGGAATAGAATCCCAAGAATGGAGGTTTGCATGTAATAAGGCTACTCTCGCTAAGGAATGAGCCGCTTTATTGGCAATCCTACGCGTCCATTGAAATGACAAATAAGAGAAGTGTCGCTTAAAAGCATGACAATCAGAAGCTAACATTCCAATTTTTGAAAAATTAGATGGAGAAGATGTGATTGCTTGAACCGCCTGAAGACGATCCGATTCCACTATAACATTATCAATGTGTTTTTCCTTCAACCACGAAAGAGCTTCTTTGATTGAAATAAGTTTTGCCAGAACAGGGTCCAATAGAGATGCATAGTAGCCCAAAATCCCAGCCACAAAGGAACCCCAAGAGTCTCGCAAAACTGAGCCAAAACTCGTAGCCGGATCTCTTTTCCACTGCACCGTTCGCCTAGCGTTAATTTGAAACTCTTCCGTCGGAATCACAAAATCAATGTCCTCCTCTCGGATAGAGAGGTTCTGAAGCTCCTGATCCATGCTACCGAAACACAAATCACAAAAAAATCAACCCAAAAGTT
>JANIPN010510216.1:0-12523 GCA_027478595.1 Erythroxylum anguifugum
GGGGGGGGAGGGGGGGAAACACGGGGGGGAACGGAACACCTGCCGCACACGGCATGCCGGCTCCTATACATGTGCATTAGGGGGAGGGACACGGGTGGTCTCAGGTGAGACCCCCCCCTCCCGCCCGGGGACGAGTATCAGAGGCGGCGGCTTCTGGACGAATGGGCGGGATGGGATGGGATGGGCGGTGGCAACGCCGAAAATGCTGACCCATATTGAGTCCAGAGGTACGCAACACTCGCTGCGCGCCACGCCTACCGCGCCGTGTCGATCGACTGCTCCCAAGACGCCTGTCTCACGCAGTGGGGCCCAGGGGAGAGGGCAGACAGCACCGCTACTGCCGTCATCTGCTCCCTCCCCCCCCCATTCCTGCCCAAGCGGAGTACCTACTTCCTGGACAGGACCTCTGCATGCGCGAGGGAAGTCATCCCCGATCTGAGATACTACCGAATGATGCTACCGAATGATGCCGGCGATTGCACGATCCTCCGGGGACCAGTTCCTCTTGCACGACCCCAGGCTCCCCGCCTCCCTTCTCATCTGGCGCCCTGCGTCAAGCTTTCGACGCACATCACCCGGCATGAGCAACTCATCGTGGACTAGACCGCTAGACGGAAAGAGGGAGGGAGTCTCGGGGGGCCCAGACACACCCGAGCGGGCGGTCCTTGCACAACAGCAAGTGCATGCGCGCGCGCAACAAGTCCAAGCATGATGGTAGAGCCAGGAGCGAGCGAGAGAGGGAGACAGCGGTCCTCTGGCCCCGACTGGCGGGAATCCTTGGCACGCCTCACTTCCTAGCGGCTTGGCATTTACCCTTGGCGTCCAGCAAGTCTTGGCGCCTTGGCGGTTCTTGGCAGTCGCGCCCCGCTGCCCGGCTGCCCGGCTGCCCTCCTTCATCATCTCTTCAGTCTTTTTGTCGCGGGTGGTCTTGGCCCGCCCATCTCTCCTCAATGCTGGCCCTCTTCCACCCCCTGCGACTCGCTTCTGGTTGCGTTTGGTTGCGTGTTGGATATCGCAGCAGTGGTGGCCGCGTGAAGGAGGTGTAGGGAAACAAACGCTGATGGTGATGATGACCCGGGGGGGCACCCATACGAAACAGAGACGGGGGCTTCTGTTTGCGACTAGGTATAGAGCATGCTATATCCCGTCTCACGCTGCGAGAAACGTCAGATGGGCTGGCAGCTAGGCCGGCGATCTCGACGCCGTACATGCCGAAGATGGCACGAACGCGTGTACCTAATTTCCGGGCGATGCACAGCTGACGGCTGAGAAGATCGCCCATCACAGATGGGAGGAGACGCCGAGAAGAAAGCTGTGCGAGAGTGCATATCATCACCCGACCGTCCCGGCCGCTGCGCACTCACTTTTATGACGGCAGATATTCGGTCATTGCACGTATTAACCGCTGGGCCTGCGGCATGATCAGCCCGTAGGCCAGGTGCTGCGCCTTCCTGGGCGGCGCGGGATAATGCCCGCCACCATCCTCCGAGCCCTCCGACCTCTTGGCGATCTCCTGGATCTTGGCAGCCTTGGCGAAATGCTCCGCTGAGCGGAATTTCTTGGAACCCTCTGGCACGGAAATAACGGTGGAAAAGGGGTACATGGGTGAGGAGGCAAGGTCATTAACCGTATCGCGTGAGAGCCACAAGTGCCAAAGCACGAGGGGGTGTCGCAGGCCGTGGTTGGGCAGATGGCGCATGGTAAGGCCATGGGTTGCTAACCTTTGCATTGCATGCCTGTACCTCCGGAGCACACGATGCCTCGACGGCGCCGCTCTCCTCATCCTTGGCGGCGACAAGGTGATAAAACAAAGGCGATGAAGGTTGCATCAGGACATGCACAGATCTGATCCGGGCGCTTGAAGCTGAAAATGTTTGGTCCCCAATAATCTTAGTAGCGTGATTGGCGTTGGCTGCTCCATGGTAGGGCGTGACCATTGATAGAGCGGTTACAGCAGACGCCTTGGAGTAGGTATGAAACATGGCCTGAATGATCGAGCAAGTTTTGTTTGCGTTATGCAAGTACACCAGAAGGCTCCTTTTGATCAACCCATTGGTCGTCTTGCTTTGTAAGGTGAGGTTGTTGTGGAGTAGCTGAAGCTACCGCCGCCAGGAGTCTGAACCCTCCCTGGGAATTCCTTGTTATTTCCGGGGCGTAAGGTGTCGAATAGGCTCTTCCCTTTAGCGCCACGTGGTAATGGACGCGTGTCAGAGGTTATCAGTCATTACCCATGTCATTCTTTGAACTCATTGGGTCACTATTGGATATCTTGGCTATTTCCTACCTTCTACCATGATGATATGGTACCCATGTACTGACTTCGCCTCTCCAATCTTTGGGTTGCCGGTAGTAGAAGGCTCCTAGCTTGGTTAGATAGGCGATATACAGTAGTAGCAGTAGTGAGTAACACACCAACGCAAAGGCGACGCTTTCGAACTCAGCAACTAGGCTTCCTCGATTCTTCCATCCGAGACTACCACCTGGTTTGATTCCATCAGTATTCGCAGAAATATGTAGACCGACAAGATGAGCCACGATGTTTCGAGCGCAGTAGAAGTACGCGGTCAGCTCGCATTGATATGAGATAAATCCACTTGCCTTGTCGAGCTTTGTCTTCAGAATATTCACGAGCCACCTCATCGAACTTAGCTCCGTCACGAATCTTCTCTAAGGCCTCTTCTTTCTTTGAATGCTTTTCGCACTTGGAAACGAATGTTAGTTATGTAGTAACAGATAAAGCTATGCCCGGCTAAGTCATACAAGGATGTGGCGGACGTTGATTGAATTCGCAGCCTTTAGCGAGGACTCAGATTTCCCTTCGGAGTCATCCTTTCCCTTGGCCTTCCCTCCTTTCTTATTTCCAGCCATGATCAATGGTTTATGCTCGGACTTGACACTTTAAGACGTGTTGTGTAAAAGTGTGGAACTCTAAGGCGGAGCGGGGTTTGAGTCTCTTATTCGTGAGTAGATTATGTCGAAACACCTATCGTTGTGTCAATGACTATGTCAGATACACTAGTAGTATATGAAAATAATCCACTCTACTTAGTAGTGAATATCTGTCTCATCTAATAACAATTAGGAGCTAAAGAATACTTGCACTGTTTTTGCTTTTGCATACTCATCCCCTCTACGCCATATTCTGGCATTGGGCTACTCATTCACTTTGAAGCTTTATGAATCTGTAGACAATACTGGCACTGTTGCTACACACATAAACATGCTGCCAAAGCGACTTCAAGATGTCAAAGTGCAAGGGTTACCGGATACTGCGTTCTATGTCCCAAATTTTCTGTCACAGGATGAGGAGACGAAACTGCTAGAGCAGGTGAGTGAGAGCCTCCCCGTCGTGGCAAGATTAAGAGACTAACTATAGAAACATATAGATTCATAGTAGACCGGTACGTGACTGGAAGATACTGTCAAAGCGGCGTTTACAAGCATGGCCATCAGTGCTCAACCAGAACCGGCTCGTCGAAGAGGCTCTACCGACATGGTTATACCATCCAGTAGTCTCAAGACTACGCAGCTTGCCACATCAAGTTGAAACGGGCGAACATCCAGATCATGGTCAGAGTCATCATACTGTTCAATCGGAACATATCTTCCAGGACGCCCCGCACGGTGAGCCAAACCATGTCCTCATCAACGTCTACGAGCCAGGGGTAGGCATCATGCCTCATACCGATGGTCCTGCATACCATCCAGTAGTGGCGACCATCTCTCTTGGAGCTCCAATCGTCCTGGATATTCATGAGAAGGCTCCAGATGGCGGACTGGTTCAGGAAGTCAAGTTCCGTATCCTTCAAGAGCCCCGAAGTCTGTTGATAACAACCGATCGCCTGTACACGGATTTTCTTCACGGCATTGCGGATGTGCAAGATGATCGAGATCTTGATCGGCAATCTATCACGAACTGGGATTTGCTAGGAGACCCAAACGAGTTCGCAGACGGCTCCTACACTAGGCGTACGCGAACGAGCCTGACTTATCGAGATGTGCCTCATACTATCAAACACATGAAGAAGCTCTTTCCTGGCCTGATCAAGAAGTGATTTACTAGACTTACTGGGATTCCTCTTGCCTCATGAGTGTTCAACACCGTGACGATGGCTCTCGGTGTTTGGGTCGATATCGAAGGGGCGGCAGCTTTCAGTGCTCTTATGATATCAACCGTGGGTTGATACTTGGGAAATACTATGTTGGAAATGTAATGGATCCATAGAACTCTTAGATTCATCATGGTCATGAATGATGCTGGAATAGTAAGTCTCACGTGAGTGCCTCGCAGATCCCGGTTGATGGGTCGCCCTAGGCTCGGCTACTTAGCGCCTCTAGTGGTTGGCGGCACGTCGACGCTTGCGGCGGCTTAACGGCCATGAGACGACCGCCATTTATGCCGGGCCCGGTGGTTGCGATGGTAGACGTCTGTCTTTTGTTTGACTCGCCGGTCGTTGTAGCGACGTGGAAACCCAGCAGCTCGCAGAACCCGGCATAGGACCGACACGTTTCTCGAATAGCCTTGTAACTGTACACCTGCGAATTGACGTGTGTGCAAAAGATGGCATCATAGCGCGCAGCCTAGCTGTGTCGCTTCCCCCCTGTCATGCCTCCGGCAAACTCCCCCTCGGTAGGTGTTCCGCGCATCGAAATGGACGCACGCGCTGACGAGACGCAGGAGACACCGGTTCGGGCTCAAACGGGCGCACCCTATCTCAATCTCTTCTCTCGTGCCTCCGCCTCGGTCACCGACCTTCCCTCGACCATCATCCCGCACGACGAAAGCGACGCAGACGAGGACAATGTGCGATTTCTTCGATCCACGGTGACACACGACGAGGAGGACCGTCGGAGGAGCACTCAAGCGCACATGGACGAGGATAACGCGCGGACGCTTCCTCACCCGATCTCGTTGTCAACCAATATCACACCCTCGGAGCGGGAGACCGTCCGACGCTTACGGAGGTACGTCTTGCAGAGTGGGCGGACAACACCGGCTCCGCGAGTCGACCACGACCGCGCGCGAGCAATACGGCAACAGTACGAAACCACCAGGCGCGACTCGGACCGGCCGTCCGAGTACCAGGGCTGGGCCCCCGGTTCGATGGACGAAAATGGTGAACCGATGATGAGCTTCTCCGATCTACGTGCTTTGGCGAGGGGCTACACCCGAGGCGACTCCGAGAACGCAACGAGGCGTCACTATCGTGAGCAGTTCAGTCGGTCGGGTGGAGGCGTGACGCGACGACCCGTCTTGCCCACCAGTCACGAGATGGACTGGGAGCCCAGTCGGTTCCTCTCGACCGACGTGGCCGAAAGCGTTTCGCCCGACTCGTCGCTGCGAACGACGGCCTTGCTCCAGTCCGTGCGGCGACATGCGCGGTTCTCGCCGCGTCCGTTGACGCCCAGCGAGCAGCAACTCGCGAACAGCGAACGGGATCGGTCGCTCCGCCGACCGGAGACCGACCGTGAGTCGTGGACGGGAGTTGCGCGTCCGCAACGACTGCCCCGGATGCAGTCGAGTGCGGAGTCCATCCCGCCCGCGATGACCTACCGATCCTCGCGGCGCCGGCACGAGGCGGACAACAGCAGCGAGGCATCGCGATGGCTGGAGGAAGCCATCAAGTACCTGAACGGCCTGCGCAGCTGCCAGTCCCACATCGAGCGGGTCCAGTCGGCCGAAGCGGGTGGATTCGTGGCCGGACAGTTCTTCCTGGGCCCGAAGAACGACGACTTCATCATGGACACCACGCACATCTCGCCACCCCAACGCAGCTCCTGGTTGCGTCCCGGCAGTGTGTTCTCCGGCTTCCAAAAGTCGACCACCTCCATCAACCTCTCACTCGCCGCCGCCACCACCGCGCCCCCGCTATCGACTCCATCATCATCATCCGCCGCACGCCGCGTCCCGCGTCCGGTCGATGATCCCGCCGCCGCCGCCGCCGACCGCACGCTTTCTCATATCGGTCCCGGGGGCAACTGGACGACGATGCGCGTCATGGCGCGGAGCAGCACGGCACCGCGCGGCATAAGTGCCGGCAGCGACGAGAGCTGGCCCGTGAAGGTGACCGTCACCAGCGTGGATTATGATGCGATGACGCTCACGGGCACGATGGAGGCCTTCGACGTGCCCAACAAGGCGCACCCCGCGCAGGCCTCCACCATCGCCACGTATCTGGAGGGGGAGATCATCGACTTCAACCGCTTCACGCTCGAGACCACCAGCTACAACGCTAAGAGCCACATCGACAGCACGTACTGGCGCGAGCTCGAGCCCTTCCAATCCCTGCCCGACCACGAACTTGTGCACCGGCTGCTCAGCGCGACGTGGCTGCAGGAGGAGCTCGGACAAAAATACATCCTGATGCGGTGGAAAGGTATGCCTCTCTCTCTCGAGAAGAACAGTACTCACAAAGACACAGAAAAATGCTTCATCACCCCCGCGGATGCCCAGGTCCACCTGACCATCTCCGGCTTCTACTACGTCTCGCTGCGCCGCTCCGACGGCAAGCTCGAGGGTCTGTACTACGATCCCACCTCCAGCCCCTACCAGCACCTCGCGCTGGCCCCGGCGTCGCGGCAGTTCCCGGCGGTGGAGTTTCGGTGACGACCGAAGGCATTTCTATGTAATGTATCTCTCTCTCTGCATGTACGATGGAGACCGGGTCGCGCGGGTGTGAGGGATCGTGTTCGATTTCGCTCTGGGGAGGCGATGTGTACATACGGGCAGGCCACGTGCGGTAGCTACCGGGCTTTTTTGTGATGTAGGAGTAGTAGGGAAGTCGCGTATACGGGATTCCACCAAAAGCACTTAACAAAGGCAAATTCTCAAAGACGCTTATAGAAACTGAAGTCCCGGCCACACACCGACGGCGCACATCGGCAGCGCCGGCCCTCCGATCCATGCATTCGACGACGGAGTCTATCGTTAGATTACATAGCGCACACGGCCCCTTCTTCCCTGCCGGCCGATCCGCCCCTTCCTCATGCATGCATGCAACAGCGGTGACGGAAGATTGTCGGACAGTAGATGTTTTCGCAAAAGAGATTCGCTAGATGCCCTCGCACATATCTGTGGCCAAGCATCTTCCATATTTTGCTGCTCCGGCCCTTCTTTTCACTGCTATCCATGCCTCCGCGACCACTCCCGCCGCTCCCTCACTGCTCGGTTTGGAAGTAATCCAGCAGGATGGAGCGCTCCTGCGACTCCTCGCCCCAGTCGCGGACGACGACGCAGGAGCAGTTGACGACCTTGCGGGCGTTCCCTTCGCGATCGATCGTGCCTGTTGGACCCGTATTAATACATTTGTCTTCTTCTTCTCAAAAAAAAACATACACAGTCCCGCCCACTCGCCTAGCTGCTTGCCGTCCTGCACCTTGATCAGGGGGATCTTGTGCTCGGAGCACAGCGCGACGACCAGTTTCTTGTAGGCCTCCTCCTCGCAGTTCTCGTTCAGCACGCACATGTGCGCCTGGCGCCGGTCGAGCGCCTTGGAGGCCTCGCGCAGGCCGCGCGCCAGCCCGTCGTGGATCAGCGCCAGCTTCAGCACACCCTTCAGCGCCTCCGTCACCGACATGGAGCCCTTGCTCGCGTCCGCCGACACCTCCACCTCATCGGCCGCCGCCACGGGGCTGGTGGGCTCTTCTCCGTCCGACTGTGGGTGAGAAAAAACAGGTCAGCATCGTTGGTCATCGGGATGCGTGTGAGAGATTCAGGAATTATCAAGATGTGGGAGGCAGATTCGAAGCGAATCGGCCTGCCGAGACGACCTCGACGGCACGGAGAGAGGGTGACGATGGGCAGAAGGAATGAGAATGTGCTCCGTGGCGCCCACTTACCATTTCTGCAATGTGAGTGCTATTTCACGCTGTTCGAAGTGTCGGAAGATCCTCAAAGAGTTGGGTGGTTTGGTCGTGTGTATGTCAAGGGAGTGAAAATGGGGTAAAAGAAAGTTTCGCGGAGAGCGAGGCCAAAACGTGCGGCTATCGGTAGCTTGGGCGGACGCGGTTGTGTGAATTTCTCGCTTACGGCGGCCGGACGGCGCTAAACTAGATCGGGAGATCCAATGATCTGCACTGTTTTTCAATCATCAGGGAACGGTGACGTTGACTGTCGAAGGACGACATATTAGATATTGCTATGGGGCGCGGCGTATACATCTAAGGAGCGTTTCCAAAAACTACCTACAAACTGCCATCCGGAAACACTAGCGCAGCACCCATGGTCATTTCTCATGCAACATCTAACCCCGTTTCTCCGTAGGTTCTAATTAGTGTATCGTAGTCAAGGAAATTGAACGTTGGCAAGGGCGGAAATGGGTATCGCAGACAGTTCAGTGGAAGCCATTTGGGAGATTTGGGCGGCCAGAAAGCCCATTAGGTATGGTGGTGGGCGAGACGTGAGCGCCAGGCTCGGTCTTTTGCCCCGGTCGGATGGCCATAGGAGAGCACTTGAGATCGATGCCCGTTAGGTGTGGGTAGCGCGGAACGATGTCGAGTAGATCAGATAGGCGAATCCAAAAGATATTCTTCAACGCATCAAACTTCTCGTGCGTCTCGGCATCGAGGCGGAATTCTTCTTGGTGATCGGCGGGTCCTTGTTTGGGCGCTTGATAACGGGCGAGTTTACGGCGAAGGATGCGCCAGAGGGACATGCGTTGGGAATCGTTGGCGGACCGCTTGCTCCAGGCGGTATCTGCGTGCGTTAGTAGAGACCAGTAAGGAAGGAATTGGACATACATTGCGAAAGATCCAGATCAGTAACCCCTAAAACAGGGGCGGCCTGGATATTCGTGACCCAAAGCTCACGTTTAGAGGCGTCATCGGCGCTGGGATCGAGCTGATGTCCTTCAGCTGTGTACAGCGGCAACCAGTAACGAACTTCGCTTGGCTGCTTCGCTTGGTCAGGGCCGAGTTCGGCAGCAATGCGGAGAGCGTTCGGAAGAAGTTCGCGTCGCCGTCGCTCCTCCTCTTGCTGTTTCTTCTCACGAGCTTGACGTTCTTTCTCTTCTTGCTCCTTACGTCGTCGGGCTTGAAGCTCTTCTTGCTCTTTGCGGAGCCGTTCGCGCTCGGCAAGCTTACGCGCCTGTTCTTCTTCTTGGCGTTTCTTCTCGAGACGCGCTTCTTCCTCTTCACGAGCCTTGCGCTCTGCTTCTTCCTTCGCAGCTTGCGCTTGACGCTCGGCTTCCTCCTTCTCGGCTTTCTCTTTCCGCTCTGCCTCTTCTCGTTTCCGCGCTTCTGCCTCTTTGGCCTCGGCTTCCTCTTGAGCGGCACGTTCCGCTTCCTTTTTGGCCACCCGGTCTTTCTTCTCGGCTTCGGCAGCTTCGTGTGCCTCTTTCTGTAGCTGAGAACTAGGGTCATCAGGCTCCTCTTCCTTAATCTTCGGAATAGACGATTTCTCCGGTAGAGAGCTGGGAGCGGGGGATGCCCTGCGGGAAGATGATTTGAGGTCTTTTGCCGCCTTCGTAGAGTCTCTGCTCTTGCTCGAACCCACCGTCACAGATCCAGATTCCCTACCTGGAGACTTGTGGCGTGAGGAAGATCCGTCAGGGTCCTTTTTGGGTTTATTGTCCGCATCGACACGTAAGCGCTTGGCTTTCTTTGCAGCGTCCGGAGAGTTTGGCGAGTCGCGGGACTTCTCCTCAGGGGTTGTTGTTTCGGGTCGGGTACGCTTCTTCCCTGCTTCCGATCTGCTCGACTTTGAATCGAGGCGACTATCTTCACGCTTGATTTTCTGTGACCCGGACACCTCGCGGGTTAGTCGAGTTCTACTGTCGTCCTTGCCTGAAGCTGAACCCACAGAGACCATGCTGGCTCGGCGCTGTCGGTCTCCTTCAGTGAGATCTCGTCTTGATACAAGTCTTTTCCGCGTTGGTTTCGGCGCCTCGGTCTCTTCGGCGTCGCTGTGTGATCGTCTCGATTTCTTCTCGCCCGATTTCCGGAGAGGTGATGCCTCTCGGTCTGATACCGCGACAGAGGCTTCTCGACTGGATGGCTTCGAAGGGACGCGAAGATGCTTTCTGGTATGCTGCCGACTTCGCTCCGGAGACTTTTCGTCTGTTCGTGACTGCGAATTTTTCCTGTCATCGCTCGGTTTCTTTCGCACCGCGACGTCCTTCGATGGGTCTTTTGCATCCGATTGAGACTTGGTCCGTTCCTGATTGGGCGATCCAGCATTTTCCGCCTTGGACTTCTTCGTCGTGGAAGGCGAGGAACCGGAGGATGGCCGTCCCTTCGCTTTGTCGTACGCTCGCTTCAAAAGGCGATATTCATCGTCCCACTGTGGTCCGCGTCGGTCTTTGGAGATCTCATGGTAGGGTTTGTTTTGATATAGGCGTCGAGTGGGGTCAAAACCGGGTTGTTCGAGCAGCTGCTCGATCACGCGAAGATTGCCACGACCAATGGCGGCCAGCATGGGCGTTGACTGGCTCGATCGCTCGCCTGGAATTGGGTCGGGATCCGCCGGTGGTCGTCCAATAGCCAAAATGAGAGAAAGCGATACCTCATGTGAGCCCCGGGTGGCGGCAAGAACGGAATAGATGTCCGCACAGCCAGGATTCATGTTGAGAATGTGATCTACGGCAGCGTCGTCACCCACTCGCGCCTTGTTCTGAAGATTTTGACTAGTAGCGTTGACCCACAACAGATCGTTGCGAGTAGCCTCACTCCGAGCTGTGCGCCGTCGTCCTCCAGTCGGAAGGGGTGGAGGACTATTGAGGCTGGCTTCTCGAGGACTGTGCGTATGGCTACTTTCTTTGCCAGTACTTGGAGCGTGAGGATCGTCCGATGTTCGTCGACGGGATTCGCGGGCCTTGGTAAGAAGCTTCTTGATGTCCTCGTAATCATCGATCTCTGGGTCGAGAAGATCCATCACATCCTCGCCTTCCGCATTGGACTGTCGTGGATTCACCCCTGCCCCAAGCAACAGTCTGATCACCTTGAGGTGACCGTTTTCAACCGCATCAATGAGAGGTGTGTCCTGGTCTATATTCTTGACATCGGTTTTGCACCCAGCCTCCAGCAGTACCTTGACGATCTCATGCCGTCCTTTGAGCGAGGCAATCTGCAATGGTGTGTTTTGTGCGTAGTCTGCAATGTCCAATTCCTCCGGCCGTTCCTGCAAACGATCACGGATGACTTGTGCATCTTCGCTATCACAGGCCCTTGCTAACCAGGTGCGACCGTTTCGATCCAGCAATTTTTTATGGGGAGGAAGTTTGGCTGGCGAGGTCGCCGTTCCCTCGCCGGATACCAGGCGTTTGAGATGTGGACCGCCTGGCGGTGAAGCGCTGCCATCGGACCCCGATTCCTCATCGTTCTTACCGCGCGAGCTGACCGTTAGTGGCGGTGGTTTCTTACGTCTCTGCGTGGTGCTGATGGTACTGGTACCGATGGAACCCTTGAAAGACTGTGCACGGTTACGCGTCCGGTGTGGTTGCGGAGATTCGGAGCGCGCCGGATGGGACTTGCTCTTGTCTCGTCGGTCTCCGTCTGCCAACTTGGAGCCGGTCGCATTTTCCAGGCTACCATCACGCTTCTGTCTTCGTTTATGGCTCTTATCGTCCGTTTCCTCACTCGCAATCTTACGCTTCCGTGTTTGCGAGGTGCGCGAGACCGAATCGCTGTCCGCGTGACCTTTGCTTTTGGATTGCAGCGATTCCGAACCCGCGCGGCTGGATGCTCGCGCTTCCGGCACGGGCGAGGATCGCGTCGAGCTGAGGTTGCTCGATGTCGCGGTGTGATTGTTGGATACCTTCTTACTCCTACCTTCTCCGTCACGATCAGGGGTTCCCTTCTTCTTGACGGATGTGCCTTCCGACACTCGCTTCGAGGGCCTGCCGTTGCCTTCGTGTTTGATCGCTCTCCGACGCGGACTCGCGGTCGCATCGTCCTTGCCGGGCAGCACGACCGTCTCCGCCTCACTGTCGCTCTTGGTCTCTGCCACCGCGTCTTCGCCCTTGGCTGCCTTCGGCGAGACAGGGCCGGAGGCGGCTGGACCTTTTGGAGTGGCCACCTCTGCACCGGCCTTGTCTGCGCCGTCGCCGTCGGCTGCCGCCTCGGATTTCGCGGCGACTTCACTCATATCGATCGCCTCCGATGCATGCGCGAGTCATTTGCGATCATGGTGGTCTGTTCGAGCACCGTCGAGTGGAGCACGGGCGGGAGGTGCAGAGCGACCGGGTGTGTTCCTACTCCGGTCCGAACCAGCGAGGCTGTAGCTTCGCGCGAATCGGAGTGGATAGAGTAAACAGCGGGAAAGGATGCGTCTATCACGCCCGCGATCGTGCCTATAGATTATCCGTGCAGAGGAAAGAGATACTGCGGTCGGATCGTGGTGGAGATGAAGAAGATGGAAGAGAATGGAATGGTTTTGGTTGGGCGTGGCGGATGCAGAAAGCAACAGCGAAAAGTCCCCATAACGGAGCCCCGAAGCGTGAGTCACGTGAGGGGGTGGGTGGTAGCTAAATGCCGCTAGGTCACCACCTGCTTCCAGTTGTTCATAGTTAGGTGACGGAGGGTGGAA
>JANIPN010511994.1:0-151145 GCA_027478595.1 Erythroxylum anguifugum
CAACCTCGTACGCCATGACATTGTCGCTAGCAAACCCGTTCTCGTTCCCAAGGAACGAAAACCCCGCTCCCAGAGCGAGACCCGTGCCCACGGGAAAGAACCTCCCCACGACCGGAGCGACGGAGAATTCCTCGGCCGCCTGGTAGACCTCGCCCCAGACGGCTCCCGGGCCGACGGACACGAACGGCGGGTCCTCCTCGAGGTGCATGGTGATGTTCCGCATGCCGCTGAAGCTGATCAGGATGCCGTCGTCGATGCTGGCGGCGCCCGCCAGCGCCGTGTGCCCGCCGCCGCGGATCGCGAACTCGCACTCGTTCTCCACGAAGATGCCGACCGCCTCGGCCACCTGCGAGGAGAGCGTCGGCGCGAATACGCAGCTGGGCGAGCGTACCGAGTTGGAGGCTGCGAGAGGTTGTTAGCGGTCGTGTTCGGTATGGTAGGGGGTTTGCATTTGGTGGAGGCTAGACGTGGAGGGAGGATGAAACATACACCAAAAGGCATTGATTTCTTCCTCGTATGCAGCGCTGCTGTTGCCAATGGTCTGCTCCGGGAAACGATGAGCAAGCTCATTGCACTGCCGTCAATTGTTAGATTGCTTTTCTCTTGCTTCCAATTTTTACATATGGGGTCACTTACGCAGACTGCACGCGCTTGACGTTGGGTCAGTATAGGTGAAGCAGTTACCACTCTGGCACCCAGGCCCACGAGGAGGGCTGCAACAACCTTTACTGCATGCATGGCGGCGAACGGAACGGACGCAGGTACGGCGGGAAAGAACCGCAAAAAGAGAGAAAGCGGAGCGAAGGATCGAAAGAGAATGTGCTAAAAGAAAAACCAGAAAAGTATCGTAGTTGGAACCGGGTGCTTGTTCTATATAGTCGAAAAACGTGGTCACCAGGGATCATCATATTTCGGGATCTGTCAAGGGATCAAATCTGCACTCTGGTCCCGGCTTCAGCCCGGAAAAAGTGCTGTAACCTTCGCTACCACAGTTTGACCGTTTGACAGTGAAATAGTCTCCGAATCCCTCCTTCGAGGATACTCTAAACCGTAGCTAAATCAAGTCATTCTTGACGATGGCAAATAAAGGCGATATTGACAGGCGGTAAGCTTGTCTTTGCTCTCCAAGATGACGCTCACAACCGATCTCGACGTGAGCTGTAGCCAAGAGAAACATCACGTTTCTGGGCTGCATGCATGACCGTGTTAGCAGACTTGGTATGCGTGTCCAGGATGATCAGGCTCTCCCATTTTGGGACCGACAGGATCTAGCGCCTTGGGTAGGACCTCATAGTGGTTTCAGTGAGCGAGGAAGGAAGCTGGTGGTACGTAGTCACCCTGCGAAAACCGGAAGTCGCACGAGGGGGTGTTCGCCGCTTCCTCGCCCTGCCTTTCTTGGTATTAGAGTTTGCAGATCTATACTTTGAGGCTCATCGAGAAAGGTGGCGCTACACATGTCGGATGTGCCGCTACGCCTACCGCCTTCACAGTCCTCCACCGCGTATGAGGCGTAGTTGGCATGTTCTTCGGGTTACATCGATGGCGTAGCCCAGTACCTTAGCCTTAATTTGGTGGCGGTTTTCGAGGAGTTCGCGCCAAACAACTTACGAACTGGTCACAACAATACGGATCCATGGAGCTATCAGAGTACAATTTGATGCTTAATTGCTACGAGCTCTAGGAAAAAGCTCCTATTCTATGTCTTTCTAGGTAATTCAATCATAAGGGTGGGGCTATCGCTACCTATTGCTCAAGGGGCTTAACCATTTTCATTTCAACATTCAAGCCAGTCTGTTGCGAGAACCAGCGGTTCTGTATGTGCCATGTACTGCCGCCAACATCCGAAAATTTGATCTGATAGAGTTTGTCAGCCTCTTACTTCCAAGACTTACACTATAGAGCCACCCAAGGGGAGAAAAGCGGTCGGATATTATGTAATTCGGACAGTATATGCGTATACAACTTACATCGAATGCTCGAACCAGAGTCGGCACCAGCTTATAGATCTCCAAATAGGAAATATTCTTTCCAATGCAAGACCTGTGCCCGGCGCCAAAAGTCAACAGTGCGTTCTCCATCTTGCGTCGTTGCTGGGCGTCAGCCTCGAGCCACCTTTCGGGCCTCCAGTCATCAGAGTCGCGTCCAAAGGTGTCGTAATCTCTGTGGACAGTCCATGCAGGCATTCCCACGATGGTTCCTCCCGGAATCTTCTCGCCGCAGATAACGGCTCCTTCCGCGGGAACGATACGCTCGTAGGGCAAGGCAAACGGAGGATGCATGCGGCCAGCCTCCTTGATACAGGCGTCGAGGTAAGGCATGGTAAGAGCCTCCTTCCAGGTCACGATGTCGCTGAGTTCAGGGTGGGCTTTAATCTCGTCACGGAGCGACTGTAGGGAGTTGGGGTGCTTGAGCAGGTTGTAGAAGATGGTACGGAGGAGAATGGCGGTGGTATCGCTTCCGGCTGTGACATTGGACGTGGCCCAGGCGTTGACTGCCCAAGCCGGTGTGTTTGGGTCTTTCTGGCTGACCTCCATGAAGCGCGTGAGGAAGTCGCGGTTCTTGTGGACTTCGTCATCGGGGTCGATGGGGGCTGCGGTCTTGGCTACCTCTTCCTTTTCAGCTCGTCGTGCACGGGCAAAGGCCACGATGGGATTCATCTTGGTGACACTCATTTGCTGCAGTATCGGGTTCTTGGTCCAGATGTGATCCAACCAGGGCATCTGTGTGACCGGTGCAGCCTTGGAGAAATACTTCCAGCTGTTCTCCATGATGCCATCAATATCATCACCGCTCTCCAAGAAACCGAGGCGCTTGGAGAAGGTGATTTCTCCAATCACGTCGAACGCAAACATCTGCAGCCACTTGCCGAAGTCGCAAATTTCGCCAGTCTCCGAGAATCGCTTGTCCAATTGCTTGAAAAATTCCCGGATAGTCGAGTCGACGTATCCTTCGAATGAGACAAGATTGCTCATGGAGTAAATTCCGGCAATTGGTCGCTTCAAAAGACGGTGAACCTCCTCGTCCTGGGTCGCAAACAGACCCGGGATGGCCTTGCCTTTGACATAGAAAGACAGGACCCAGTAAAAGTCGGACTTTTTGAACTTGCCGTTGAAACCGTAGATGTTGGGGATTTCGTTAGGGTCGGCTACAGAGATCATGTTCGGTCCGAATCGAACAAGAGGTCCGTACTTCCTGTGCAGTTCCGTGTGCTTGTCATGAGCGTCTCCGTTCAGTACCCATCGTAGTCTGGGATAGTTGGAGAATGCCGCAGCCAGAGGACCGGGAATGCGAGAAAGCTTCAGATAAGATAATACATTCCACACAAAAAACGCAATTATAAGGCCGTAAAACACAATAATCTTTGGTGTCAGCTCGTCGCCTACGACCGATAGTATAGATCCGGACAAAGCCATGATTGCCAGGCAAAGGTAGAATCAGTTAATCATCGAACAGAACAAAAAAAAGAAGAGTTGAATCAACGAGTATACGTTGTTGAATTGGTATTTTGAGAATATTCTGCAGTGAAAACTCGAGAAAAGAAGAAGATATTCAAAATAACGGGTTCATGCTGCTCGTCGTCACCAACGCGAGAGCCCCCGTTTGTTGGACCTACCTCTGTGAACGTGTACCTTCATCATAGTGTTGGAACGTGAATCCCTCGGACGCAGGTTTCACCAAGACCAGAGTCAGTGTGAGGCTGGAATTTTCAGTAAGATGCGCGGAGTCGTACGTGTTGTGTCTTGAGGAGAGAGACGGTAGTAACAAAAGCAACGGTTGCGGCTGATGTCAAAGATGCGGAAGGCTGCAGGGTGGGGATTTTTGCCAAGAGCACCCTGACTCCGGGCCTCACCAGTCCCCGCCCAAACAGCCCCCTGACGCGTTGCTCCGCCAGAAGTGTTTCTACGAGGAACAACTTACGAAAGCCAAGCAGAAACCAGGCAATATTTCTTACTTTTCTCCATCGTGCGCCAAAGACACCGATGTTCAAAGGGTTCTCTCGTGTGTGTGGACCGGCGTGTAATCTACTGGTAACTCGCAGTTATGGCTGTGGGAGTAGCTTGGCTGGCGTATAGAATTCCCGGCGTCCACCGCTCACACTCGTGGAATGCATCTGCAGGCGAAAGATGAATCTGTGAGTAAGCTTTGGGCGCCTGTCAGGCAGGTGCCGCAATACAAAAACAGGAAACACAATTTCACGGACATTTCACGGAAGATGGGCAGTAGTTGAGACTTTGAAGTTTCATGGGCAGGTATACTAACATGCTGCAGAACGAGGGACAGCTCCATCGACATTTGTGCTACAGTGAAGAGTCCCTCCAGTTAACCAGGTCTGGTGGAACACGTTACTAAGTGCGTTTAACATAACTCTGTTGTCACCAAGCCGTGTACTATGTCAACGGTTTGATACTTCATCTTCAATATTGGTCTGGAGTTCCGGAGTAACTTGGCAGAAGACTTAATATTGTATATATTGTAGTTCTATATGCATCAAAATCATACTTATGGTAATAATATTATCGTTACAGCTTCCAAATATCATCAACCCCAGAACGTGCTGTTAAGAAACTATTCTCCAGCAAATGCTAAGATCCATCTTCTCCCCAAAAAAAATAATTATGCGTCGCTATTTGCTCATATGCAGTATTTTTGTCGCTCCCCATGCAAGATCTGATTTTGATGATCTTATCATCCTACAAAGAAGCCCACACAAGATTGTCGCTCCATACAACACAACCTCTGCTTTTTTAATTTAAGCAGAGTCGTGCTCGTTCATGAAGGCAAGCGCATCATCCATAACCTCGCCGGCATTGCTGTGCAGGAAGACGTTGTGGCCGATGCCGGGCCAGATGACGCCGCGGTGGTCGGAAGCGTTGGGGAAGCGCTCGATGATCTCGTCCTGCTCGTTGGTGCAGGTCTGGGGGCAGAAGGTGCCGTCGTGCTCGCCGATGGCGAGGTAGACGGGGTTGGTGTAGTTGGGGGCGGTGTTTGCGTGCCAGAAGAAGGTCATGGCCTCGCCCTGGGTGTTCATGTCGAGCAGGTCCTCGTACTCGATGCGGGCGGCCTCCTGGTCCCAGGACTCGTTGCCGCCGTACAGGTGCGAGAAGATGCGCGTCTCCAGGCTGGAGTAGGTCAGGTAGCCTGGGGGCGGTTCGCGGAAGCGCGCGGCGTCGACGCTCCAGGCCAGCTCCTGCGCCATGTAGATGAGCGCCGGGTAGGCGACGGTGCCGTAGTAGGTGATGCTGAACATCAGCAGCTGGTCGATCAGGTCCGGGTTGTCGAGCGCTATGCTGTTGCCCGCCAGCGCACCGATCGAGTAGCCCATGTAGATGACGTTCTGCCACTCCGTGCCGTCGATCTCGCCGGCGCGCAGCTGCTGGATGACTTGAGTGAGAGACTCGGCCAGCACGGCGGTCTGCACCTCCTGGATGGCCGTGGGCCGCGAGCTGTTGCCCGCCCCGATATTGTCGACGGCGAAGGTGGTGTAGCCCTCGAGGTTAGCGCGTCGCGTCCAGCTATACGTCTCGGGCTCGTAGGGGAAGTCCCACATGCGCTTGTTGTAGGTAGCGCCGTGGGCCAGCACCTGGATGGTGTTGGGGTGCGCCGACGAGTCGGCGGGGACGCACTCGCGCGTCGACACGTTGTAGACGCCGTCGCGCAGGATCTCGCGGTCCCGCAGCGCCCAGAAGACCTCGGTGCCGTAGTCCTCGTCGGTGAACTCGCGCTCGGTGGTGTGGGTGACGGAGATCTCGACATCGCGGGTGGTGCAGGTTGCGCCCCATTCCGTGGTCTCAACGAGGCCGTGCTCGGTATCTGGAGGAGGATGATGATCAGTGCTTGTTCTGTGCCGTTTTTGTACACTCAAGTCGCTTAAACATACCGAAGTCTAGTAGTTGACGGGCCTTAATCGCGGCAGCGTTCGAGCCGACGAACAATGAGGCTAGGGCGCCAGCCTTCATCAGAGAAGCTAATCCTGTCATCGTGTCGTGTGTCTGTGTTAAGGGAGGAGGAGATGATGATGTTGAACTGCGAGGAGTTTCTCGAGCTTGACGGTCTTCCACAAGATCGTGACTGCGTGTCCGCTTCCTTTTATCTAGATTCCCCAGTACACGGTCGCCGAATCTGGTTCTGTTGATGGATTTTCATCGAGATGACGTTGAATCCATCGGGCTTCGGTTTTACAGCCTGAAAGGACACACCGTGCGCTCCACAGTCTCCACATACGGAACAAAACACTATACACTTTGCGTTGGACATGACTCGGTCCCCACAGGAACAGCCGTAAGGAATTTGTGTACGAGCAGAGCTTCGGCGGTGCGATGATGATCGGTGAAGCCAAGATGCTGAATATCTTTCTGCTGTGCGCCATAGCATCTGAGGCGCCTCCCGATTGGGGTTAGCACTCCCGTTAGATCAGCGCCACTAGAACATCTTGGCATCTTGGCGCTGCACTCCGGTCCCGCAAGACTGGGCTGGCCAATCATTGGCTGGTCCGGCATTCAGCCCAGTGGCAGCCCACGCTACAGAAAGACCGGAGTGGGTATGTGTACAAATCCCACATTATTGTGGGACTGCTTTTTTCTTCCTCCCCCGATGCCATGTAAGAAGCAACCAGCTCGTCCAATGACTTAGAGATAGCCCCACGTGGAGATTATTTGGATCACTAGCCAATGTTGCATTCAGATTGCACTCTGATCTATTTGTCTGCATTTGCTGCGACTTCCAATTGGACCAAAAACCTAGGCTGCGTCTGCGACCTTGTTGGTACAAATGGCCTGCACGGAGAGTTAAGTGTTCCCCTACACTCTAGTGATAGATTGTAGCGCGCCATTCCGAACAGCCCATTACAAGAGCCTCTCTGTCTTGGACTGATGCACGATGGTTCACACACTGGAGTGTTCGCAGCGGGAACCCACAGCTCCTGACCGGGGTCCTAGATAATTTGTGGTTCTGTTAGGAGGAACATAGTGACCCACTTTCGGGCGTCGAACCCCAATTATTAATATGGGTTGATGGTGTATGCCTGCACTGTACAGAGTGAGAGGTCTTTCTATGAGATTACGCGTATATCGAACAAATCTCAATTAAATTTCCTCTAAACAGTCTCATAACAAGCCACCAGCCAAGAGAAACTGCGTCATGCCATGGTCTTGTTCCGGGTCCCCCCCGGCATCGTCGTCGGGATGGCATCATCCTACCCGCTGACATAAGCCGCCACAACCTTCATTATCAGTAGCAAGCCCCTGACGTTGTAATAAGCCGCGTCGGACAGAGGTTTTCATCTTCTGAATTGTAATATGGTATGGTCTGTGACTTAGATATCTAGTTTTCATGACTTGTGCCCAGACTGGTAGGTGTGTAGTAGTGGAACGTACCCCGAATGCCTCGTGGCGTTCACAGAGATCATAGCCACTGAACTAGGCATTTCAGGGCTCAGTTCAAGTCATTACATGGCCGAGGCTGCCATCGTACCTAAATTCATAGACGATCAAGTAGTGGAGTTATGCCTAGGCTCGGTTAGAATCGGAGGACTATCAAATATAGATAGTATTCGGAAGACACCGGAATACCGTAGCGATTGGAGGTAGCTTAGCTCCGGTGAGTAAAAATTCTAACCAAGTTGAGACAATGCTTGGGAATGGAAAGAGTTTCTGGAAATCAGGTAATCGGATAAGCGCTAAAGGATGTTGAATCGCTCATGTACAAATTTTTGGTCATTCATTCTATACTATGTAGTCTAGGTCTAATGGAAACTATGCAAGCTTAAACTCCTAGCCCGGCTATTCTTTTTCTTCATATGCAACACGACCACCTTCGTAAATTATGACGTTACAAGTGAGCAAGCCTTCCAGATTTGCGAGGAAGTATCTTTGATCTGTAACAATCGAGTTAGCACCATGGCAGGATCATCAAGGAACTATAGAGAATGACTTACGTTCTTAGAGACGAAAGGCTCAAAGTGGTTACCAGGGATGGGTAGGGTCTCGATCTTTTTACCGACCAAGCCTTCCCAAGCTGTAATAGCCTCCTCTCTGGTAGACTGTTTGCTTAACCAGTCGTAGCGTACTCCACAGAGCTGCTCAGTATCGAAAACGTCTCGACTTCGCAACGTAACAACCTTAATCTGTTCGTCATTGCCGAACGGCTTCGGTTGATACGAGCCTAGCAGCGACGCGTTACGCTGAAATTCCTGAGCCAAGGCGCTGTCTGCGGGTGCGGAGCGTGTAACATAGTTAATAACGCTCTGAGGGAGAGGATCGTGATTGACGGGATAGGGACTGTCGATTGTGATGAGTCCCTTGACCTTGACTCCGAGCTTTGAAAGCCTCTGAGCGGCCTCATAGGCTACGACACCTCCAAAAGACCATCCTATAACATGTCAGCAAAGTGATATCTTTAGATACTAGAAGTACATACCACAAAGAATGACGCTCTTCAGCTTGAGAGATACTATCTTCTGAGCGTAGTTTGCCGCCATCTCCTCCAGCGTTGAGAACTCTGGAGCAGAATCAACAAAGTGAGGGTCTTGGAATGCATAAGTAGTCCTGTCAAATCCCTGTAGCTTTTTGTAAGGTTGTGCTACCCCGCTTCCATCGTGAAAGAGACATAAAGGAGTGTTAGAATTATTAGCTTCGTACAAAGTAACTGGGTTGTTCGAGACCTCTTCGGATACACTGGTCTGCGAAGATTGAGGTGAATGCGGAGTGTATTCGTTGTCACCGGCTATCGAGGTGCCGCCCTGTTTGCTTTGAGTGTCTGCTTCATCATCATCATCGGCTGACAGGTTCAGCGAAGCAATCATGATACGCTCAATATCACGAAGGGTATCACACTCAGCAAATCGGGTGTGATCGATGTCATGTCCTGGATAAGCATCCTTGAGTTTCGAGGCGAGCTCTATCTCCATTAGAGAATCAACACCCAGAGCGACTAGCTGACCATCGAAGTCCAGATCTTCTTCCTTGAAGCCAGACACTTCGGCCATCATGCGGCCTAGATTAGCTCGAAATTCAGCTAAAACATTCGGCTTAGAAGATTTCGGTGATGACTGGGCTTCCTGAGCTGCGGTATTCACAGCTGGGGCTGCCGCTGGAAGGTTGTTCTGCGCAGTGGTCGACGTTGCTTGAGTAGCTGGTGTCGAGTGGGAACCAGAGTTCATAGCGATCATTCGCTGGAAACTAGCCAGTTGAAGTTTCTTGAACTGACACCCGCGGGCAACGGCCACGATCTCTCCGTCCTTGTTCATTGCCCATGCATCGGAAGTTGTGGTTCCTTTAACAACATCGAAGAGACTGCAGTAGACAGTGAATGCCTCGCTAAAGTCAATATCGGAGTAGAGAACCTCAATAGACTCAACGTGACCGCAAACGTATATCTCATTAGGCTTCGCTGCCAAGTTGGCAATGAATCCAGCTGCATGCAAGAGCGTATCAGAGAGAGCTGGTGGGCAAACATAACCTTCTACCTTAGTAGCCTCCGGCAAACTAAACTTGCCGATACCTTCCATGCTAGAAGTTGAGACGCTCAGGTAATCGAGAGTATGGTACGGTGCTGCATATTCGACGACTCGAGTGAACACATGTTCGTAAAGGACCTTAGTTTGGAAAGTGCTGAGAGTCTCGTTGTTGTTGGACGAAAGATAGTTTTGCTGTCGCTTGACAATGGCTGCCTCCTTCAACCAAGTCGGCTTAACATCCTTGGAGTCTTTGATAATCAACACTCCTGAGCAGTGTGTAGTTTCTCCAGTGCCAGATGTAGCCTTGGTCGTAACATTAAACTGCACACATCCACCAACAGGTTCTGACTCCAAGTTCAGGTATACTGGCATAGACTCATTTGAAGGATCATGAATCAACGGGCTTGCAAAAACCATCTTTTCCAAGAACAATGATTGTCCATCGGAAAGACCAAGCAATGCGTGAGCTCCTTCTAGCGCGACTTCGTAGTAGACAGAAGCTGGGCAAATGGCAGTGCCACCAACATTGTGGCCCGAGACTAATGCGCCAAGAGTTGCCATTGACGTTTGGAAACGCGCATATCCGTCCGAGTTTTCACCAGTAGGTAAGGTAGGAATAAGGTCATATCCAGTTAAGTTGTCCTGAACTGGCACGTCTGGCAAGTCAGCATCGGATGTAGAAGGCGCCTCCACATAAGGTTTCGCAAACGAGGAACCCGCCAAAGGATACCCAGGGAAGTCAATCGTCTTTGCACCCGTCATGGTGTAAACGTCTCTCCATGAAATATTGTCCTTGTTTTGGAAAAGTTGGCTGAAAGCGGAGGATAGAGTGCTCCAGGCAGGCTTTTCAGCCTGAAGAGTGGGGATGCAAAGACACTCGGTGGAGTTCAGTACAGGCCTGACCATAGGAAGGGTGGTAGGGTGCGGTCCGATTTCCAAGCAGACGGAATCAGTGAAGATGCTATGTGAGCGCATCTCACCAACAGCATCAGTAAACCTCACTGGGCCGGTTGCATGACGAGCGAAGTAATCTGGTCCGAGATCGCTATCTTCGAAGAAGCGTCCATAAGCACTGGATACAATGGGAATCTTTAGCGGAAGACATGTTATTGAATCGCAAAGCTCTTTCAGGGATCCTGCAATAGGATTGATAGCAGGTGAATGGTAACCAAAAGGCACATTCAGGAGCTTCTTCTTTATCTTCTGCTCGGCCAAAACCTTCTCAAGATCCGCAAGCTGCGTTAGCGGTCCGGAGACAACGCAATCATCGCCACTGTTGCGGCAGGCAACAGTTAGTTGATCCAATTGCTTGTTCTCTGCAATGACATCTTCGGCCTTGAAAGACGAGGCCTTGACGGCTAACATTCCAGATGTTGCGATCGCGCACTTCTCTGTCATAAGCTTGACTCGGAATGCTACAATCTTGAGGGTATCTTCCAGAGTGAGAGCATTGGAGATTGCAAGTGCGGTATATTCGCCTAGACTGTGTCCTATCATACAGTCGGGTTTCAGGCCATAAGAAAGCAACATCTGTGCCAAAGAGTACTCCAAAGCGACACAAGCACACTGAGAAATAATCATGTACTCTGTAGAGTCTGACTTGAAGGGGTAATCATCCGTGGTGCTGGTTATGAAATCAATGACACTGCCAAAACCATAGTCCTGGACGATCTGATCGCATCGTGTAATATGTTTTTTGAACACTGACGAGGTCATGAGCTCTTTGCCCATTCCCACATGAATAGATCCCTGGCCAGAGAAAACAAACACCAGATCTTTCTTTGGTGCGGCCTGAGACACCTTGGAAGTGTCAACGCGGTCGAGTTGGGTCTTCAGATCGTCAATAGAGGTACATGGCATAGATAGCCTGTAGTCGAAAATTTCTCGGCGAGCAGTGGCAGTATAACAGATATCTTGCAAAGATACAGAATCTCCATTAGTGTCCAGGAATTGCTTGATGCTTTCCACCATTGATTTAAGAGCATCTCTTGACTTGGCTGAAATGGCAAATGGCCATGCGGATCGAACCTCACGATTCTCAACGGCATTACGGGGAGGACAATACTCTTCCAAAAGAATCGCAGCATTAGAGCCAGCTGCACCAAAGTTGTTGAGAAGAGCTCGTCGGGGTGCAGTTCCCTTCTGTTGCCAAGCCATCTTCTCGCGAGGAACAAGTAAGCGGCCTTCATTGAGGGCATCCAGACGCGGGTTCAGGCTCTTCAGGCCTGCTTGTGGTAAAAGCTCTTTGTTCTTGATCATGGTGATGAGCTTAGCCAATGAGGCTGCTCCAGACGCAGCCTCACAGTGGCCAATGCTTCCCTTGATAGAGCTGACAGCCAAAGGATTGCTTTTGGAATGGTACTTTCCGAAGACAGCGTCGAGACTAGCAATCTCGCGCACGTCTCCAGCCTGGGTTCCTGTGCCATGGGCTTCCACCACGCTGACCGACCTCGGATCAACTCCGGTCCGGCGGAGTAACTCCTGGTATAGCAGAACTTGCGTTTCGCTGTGGGGATGAGTGATGGAGTGAGCATTTCCACTCTGGTTGATGTGAGTGCCTCGAATGACGGCATGGATGCGATCATTCTCCGCAAGTGCGTCTGAGAGTCGCTTCATGACGAAGATCACGCATCCTTCAGCGCGACAATATCCATCAGCCCCTTCGTCGAATGGCTTGCATCCGCCAGTCGTGCTCAGGAAATGACCGTGAGCAAGACCAAGATACATGTCTGGACTGCAAATTACATTAACACCGCCAGCAATTGCAGAGGAGCAATCTCCATTGTTGAGTGCCTGGCAGGCTTGGTGGATAGAAACTGTGGATGACGAGCAAGCGGTATCGATTGTGATAGAGGGACCACTCATTTTGTAGACGTAAGAGAGTCTTCCACTATGGAAAGCCCGTAGAGTACCAGGGCTGTAGAAAACATCAATAGAATCGCGCAAGTTGTCGGTGTAGTCTCCAGTAGCCAGTCCAATGTAGCAGCCGGTAGAATCTCTTTGCGAAGTAGGGGTGGCGTCTCGAACGTAGCCGGCATCGTCCATCGCGGCTTGTGTGGTGTGTAAAAGAATGCGCTGTTGAGGATCCATGGACATCGCCTCACGCGGCGAAATGCTAAAAAATTGGCTGTCGAACGTCCAGGGGTCGTCGATAAAGGATCCAAATTTTGTACCCATCTTCCTCCCTTTGGTCGTGCCGTCTTTGTTATGGTAGTCGGAAATATTGAAACGGGAGTCTGGAATCTCATCGACTGTAGTGAGGCCTTGGGACAGCATTTCCCAGAGCTTTTGAGAGTCGGTGCTACCGCCAGGAAGGTTCATTCCCATTCCAACGATAGCAATATCTCCAGATCGAGCTTCTAACGAAGCATCTGTTAGATCGGGCTTGAATGGAGAGAAATCCAAGAGTTCCACGTTAGGATGAGTAAACACTTCCTTGATTTCGGAGATTATAGTTCCCGTGCTAGGGCCAATGGAAACGACGTGCGTGGATTGATTGGGATTTTTCTGGATCCTTTCGGTAATGCTCTCGCGTATTTGCTTAGAGGTAGCTCTCCAGTCCACGCAGTGAACGAGCAAATGCCTCACCAGCCATGGCAAAAACTCGGCCTCTTCGATGGATTTCGAATTGAATAGAGAGCCGTCAACAGTCGAACGCAGCGGTTTCTGCACTTCATCGAGGGAAGGAATAATGATGGAGCGGCTTTGAACATCCTTGACGATGTCACGTACAGCCGTTTCCAGGTAGTCTCCGCCATGATACCAAGCGTGAACATAGGCAAAAGTCGTTGTGGATGCGGTTAGTTTCGATTTCAATTCATTTAAGTCCTGTGGAGGCCCTGATATCGATACTGTAGTGGGTCCAGTGATAACTGACACTCTACATAGACGTCTTGATGCCTATAAAAGTCAGTTTTAGTATGTATTCATCGACGAAGGCAAAGTATCTTACTCCGTAGAATTCATCAATTTGTTTCTCTACTTGGTCTCGTGAGAGTCCTGAGATGAACAGGGACATGGTATCATCTTTCGCTGTGGACTTTGACACTTTCTTGCCTTCAATGAATGCGCGCCAGCCCACCCAAAAGGCGAGTCGGAATGCACCAACACCAAATCGAAGGAATGCTTCTTCATCGTGGGCTGAGGCAATAACCATTGCAGGGATCATTCCCGAGCAGAGACCTGCCGTGTCTGACAGATTGTCAAAGGATGACTCGATGGATCCGCCCTCCTTCTCAACCTGGATAAGATAGTGGAGAAGTTGATAGAGGCAGATGAGCGAAGATTCCAAAATGCCATGTGTGTGATATCGTGACCGCGGGAACAGAAGCTCGTTCACATTGTGGAAGTCATTTGGGTTAATGTCCAGCTCGTGGCCTACTTGAGACTTCAATTCAATGAGTTCTTCAAGGAAGGCAGCGTGACATCTCGACAATAAAATTACAGCTGTGGCTGATGATTTTGTCAACTCCAGCGTATTTTTCGCGAGGCTTGCTGATATTAAGCCCTGTGAGCCTTGACCTCCAAACAAAACGACTCGCTGGGCTCCCGCAGCAGCGGACTCGGCCGTAACTCCCATGATAGTTTCGTCCTCTAATTAAAAATCATTCAATGAGTATACTATGAAACAGCGTTGAAGCTTTTCTGCAAAGTTGAAAAAAAAAATATGACGTTACTCAAAAAAAAGACAATGACAAGAGGGATATTTGATTCTTCAAACTCAAAGTAGGGCAGGCAGAGTTAAGTATCTCGTTTGAGTTTACATGCCAAGTGGCGGTTGGCTCTGCACCCGCGGTTACGATCAGATCCTGCAGGGTATCGAGGGTGCCACCGAATGATTTTCTTACCAACCTTCTGACCAATTTGCGTCAGGCAACCCAGAGTCGGCATTGGCTGCGTCGCAGGCCGGAGTTGAGCTGGGTGGTCCCTACCGCCTCCTTTGGCTTGACCTCACAACGCCTCAACAACGCCTTGTTACGGAGTGGCGTGCTACGGCCCACCTGTCAACACGGTAAACTTGATCTGCCGAGCACGCGTTTTCAGCACAGCTTCGTCGTTTCAGGGTAGAGCCTTTTTTGACTCCTGCATGCAGTGGCTCAGGGCTCGCTTCAACTAGTTTAGGGCCTTAGCATCGCAGTCACAACGCCAAGAACGCCTCCAATGGACCCTGAAGAAACTACTCTTCCGCGGCGTTTTTACACCCAAATTCTGAAGAAGCCACCATCAGCAACAGGGTCACTAACTCCGGTCCATTTTTGGTAACACGGCTCGCAAAGCACAGATGGTCGGCGATGAATCCTAGAACGCAATGACAAAAGTGATGCAAGTGGTATATTTGAATCGAAAGCTGGCACAGTACAGGTTTATACTTCCTTTGATAAAATTTTGGATTGTCTCTCGTCCTCAACGACAAGACACAACAATATGGCACCATCAACCGTGAACGGCTCCCGGCCTTTCGTACGGGCGAAATTCGACCTCTTTGAACCCTCAGAAGGGCTGGAGACGCAGCCAATTAGATGCATCCCAGATCTCATCCAGTTTAACGCTCGGACAAACCCAACACATACATTTTGCTTGCAATCTCATCAGGCATCTCGAAGTTCTGATTTCACATTCAAGAGCATTAACTTCTTTGAACTCGAACAGGCAATTCAACGATGCTCGCAGTGGATCGTAGAAAATATCGAGGGTGCCTTTCCAGCCAGTGCGGCTGATGATGGCTCTATTAAGAAGAGCCAGCCCGTTGCACTTTTGATGGAGAGTGATGTTGGTCTGTTCATCCACATCACAGCATTGCTGTCCATGAACATCCCTGTAAGCTACGTGAAAGTATATGAATATAAGAATCGTCCAGCTCACTCTCAAAATAGTGTGTACTTTTGTCCATGAGGCTTACTCCTGAGGCTATTCGACACCTTGCAAAGGAGACGAATGCAAGCGCAGTTCTAGTCACTTCCAGGTCCCAGGACATTGCAGAGGATGCTCTGAAAGCAGACTTGAACGCCGGGAACTGTCAAACAAGGGTCTGCAAGTCTGTCCCATTTGACCGGTTTCTGAATGCACCTGAACCACCGCCCGAAGTCCAGGCTACGTTACAAACGAATCATCTTGTTCGAGAGGATGACAGAAATGTCATTATCTTGCACAGCTCGGGTACCACAGGTAAACGCTAAAATCGTGCCTTCATGAAGCACTTGAGCTTACTATTTAGGTTTGCCAAAGGCAATACCGCTAGCACACAAAAATCTTCTGGGTTATGCAGCTTGCCACGAGTTTTCAGCCGAAGAGGATGAATCAACAAGAGGCATAAACCTCTCGACATTGCCTTTATTCCATGTGAGTTTTAGCTCTCCATTGCACTGTTTTTGTCTCATTTAACTCAGGGATTTGGCATTCTGGCACCTGGGCTTGCTTTATCGGTAGGTAAAACAGTATGTTTCCCGCCACCGACCACTATTCCAAACGGTACTATGGCAGTTTCCATGATCAAACAGCTAGACATCACTTCAATGATGACAGTGCCAGTCATTATGGAGGATGTGACGATGCTGCAAGATTATGACGAGGCAGCACGAACACTGAGTTCGCTTGAATTTATCGCCGTCGGAGGGGGAGGTCTGAAGCCGCATGTTGCGCAAAAGCTTCATAAGAGTGGCGTAAGAATTCTCAACCATTTTGGAGCTACTGAACTGGGTGCTCTTGCGCCAATATTCCGGCCCGATCAGGATTATGATTATAGATATTTGCGCCTTCGATCTGACCTTGGACTAAAACTGGTGAATCTTGACTCCTCGTATGGCGAAAGGGCCTGCAAGATTATCGGTTATCCATTTGGCTGGAAAAGTGCTTTTGAGCTCCAGGATCAGCTGGAATTCAACCCACTGAAACCACAATCCGAGGTACGGATTCTTGGGAGAAACGACGATACTATCGTTCTAGCAACTGGTGAGAAGATTCTACCGAACAAATTCGAGCGCTTGCTTGAGCAAGAGCCTTCAATCAAACAAGCAGTTGTGTTTGGACAAGGCCAGGCTGAAACAGGTCTACTTGTCGAAACTACCTCGGATGTTACTGGAGATGAAGAGCTTTACATTCGCGAAATATGGCCAGCCATTCAGAAAGCTAACGAATTGATGGATGGCCAAGGCAAGATACTGAGCAAATCCGCTGTACTTGTTAAGCCACAAGGAAAAGATATTCCACTTTCAGACAAGGGCGTCCCACAACGCAAGCAGGTTTACAAGGTCTTTGAACCTGAAATCAAAGACGTGTACAGCCGTTTAGATAGCGGTGTTTCACTTGGCCTTGCCATGCCGGTAGACTTCGCCCATCTCACGGACTCCATTAGGGAAATGGTCCAGAAATGTCTCCCAGCACACAGATGCAGCGGCAGCTGGACAGATGATGATGATTTTATCCATCTTGGAATGGATTCGTTGCAGGTCACAAAGTTACGCCGTATTTTGAACGCATCCCTTGCCCAAACGGGTAAGAGCGAATATGAAAACTCTACGCTACCAGCGGATTTTGTTTATTCGAATCCATCAGTTTCACAGATATCTGCTGCACTAAAATCGAATCAGCAACCCCGCACTGAGGCACAGACAATGGAAGACTTTGCAAGGAAATTTGCCGTTGTACCTACCGACCTTGGCGTGCGTCCACAAGGGTCTGTTGTCCTATTGACTGGCTCTACTGGAAATCTAGGTTCACATCTCCTGGAATGGCTAAGCAAGAGCTACGAGGTGAAAAGGATCATTTGCTTAATCCGATTCAACGGTCAGACCGGCGACCTCACAGCTGCTGACATCTTGAAGAAGAGACAACAGGACAGCCTCAGCGAAAGAGGCATAGCGCTGACGAAGAGTGAATGGTCGAAGGTTGAATTCTTGCCTTGGGAGCCGGGTAATCCTCGTTTCGGTCTGGGCGCAAAGGAGTATGATTACCTTGCTTCAGTTGTGACTGATATCTTCCATGGTGCATGGCCGATGGATTTCAAACGCAAGCTCTCTTCATTTGCCCCACAGATCCAAGTAGTAACGGATTTTGTCCAGCTGGGTAGAGATATCCACCGAAGACAAGCTGGACTGAGGCCAAGAGTAATTTTAGCTTCGTCGATAGCAGCGGTTGGTATGTACAAGCCAACTACTGCCGCAAGGGCTGTGCCAGAAACACCTCTTTCAGACCCCAGTACAGCACTACCGATGGGATACGCCGAAGCGAAGTGGGTTTGCGAGAAGGTAATGGAAAACGCTTTTGATTTCCTCCGATCTGAGATCCAACCTATGGTGGTCAGGATCGGACAGCTCTCAGGATCGCAGGCCACGGGTTATTGGAGCTCACAAGAACACATGGCGGAGTTGGTCAAGGCGTCGCAGACAATGGGTCAGATGCCCGACTTGAAAGGGGTAGGTCCAAATTCTTTAGTGCACTGGACCCTGAATGCTAACCGTCCTAGTCTTTATCATGGATCCCTGTAGACATTGCCGCCAGGACAGTACTCGACTTTCTTGTCCAGCCATTCCCAGAGCATCTAGTCCTACACTTGGAGAACCCAGTCAGGCAACCATGGGCAGACATGTGCACTATCATCGAATGGCAGCTCGGGATTACTTCCAAGCGTTTACCATTTGATGAGTGGCTTGAGAAAGCGTTGACGTCAGGGGCAGCCGCCCAAAACCTGCGAGAATTTTTCAATGATCACTTCCTTCGAATGTCGGGAGGAAGCTTAATCCTTGGCACTGAGGCGGCTCGCAAAGTGTCGCCGACTCTTCGGTCAGTGGGTGGGGTTAGGATGGATACAGCAGGTGTATACTTGAACTCTTGGAAAAAACAGAAGCTCCTGCATTAGCAATAACACTGTAACGTAGCATGAAATTAATAAAAAATTTTACATGGTTTAAGAAATATAGAACTGATTTAGCGGAAACCAATGAAAGTTAATTAGCAGTACACGCCTGCAGATCGTAGCTACAAATAATTGCTTCCACAGTGGAACTTTGGGCCCAAGACATAATAACGACACGAATATAAAACTAAAGATAACAACGAGCACGAAGTTCAAGCACATGAAAATCAAGTGGAACAGATTAAACGTACAAAAGCCATAAAGCAAAAATGGAAAATAAAATACGCGTGCATGACGAGCCACGTACGTTACATAAGGGTACATAGAGCGTAGGTGGAGGACCCTTGAAAGCGCCACCACAAGCGACAAGCAAAAGCATGCGCAGAGTAGGAAGTCTACCTACTCAAGCCTCACTCTGGACGACCCACTAGGTAATCGATTTAGTAGTCAGGGTCAACTTTGACCACTCGGCAGCCAAGTCACAGAGTACACACTAGATGACCGAAGCTGTCACTGCAGCATCTGTAACGGAGGTCCATCGCGTGCGTGGCAAAACTCCGCGGGGTTTGAGGCTGACGGAGAGCAGTAGTGCGTCAGACACGAGGTTTGGCTTCAGGTCAGAGAGGTGCTGGTAGAAGCCCGGAGTGTGTTGTGTGCGTTTGGCCGTTGCTGTTCTGATGGCTGGGGTTGGAAGTCGTCTGCGACTCCGGTCCAGCCCGCATTCCAGGGAAGATCAGCGACTGTGGAAGACACCAGCGACTCCGACCGCGCCTGTAACAACACTCAAGGAAGCATTTTGAGAAGAGGATACAGCGTGTAGAGTTTCAGAATAGATATTTAAAAGACCTTGCGATAACTACATAATCTTTTTTTAATTTTGTTGCGGGTTGAAAATTTAGAATTCAACATCTGTTGTCACCACCAGCCCTAAAACTTAAAACGACATTGAACATCTCGGCACGGCCCGAAGAATTAATCCGATATGGAACGTCATCCCAAGTCGCTTGTCGACGTTAACGAGCTGCTGCAAGTATCAGAGCTTCTGAATAGCAGCGTCCGCACCGTTATCGATGAATGGACAAAGGAAGCAAACCCATCGGCGGGCGAGAGCACCACACAGTTCTTGCCCAGCCCCGCGCTACATCAAGCGCAGCGCACTATCCTCGCCATTGCCGGAAAGCTGACAGAGCTGGTCTCTGAGCCATGCAGCAGAGTCCTCGAAGTCGCCTGCCAGTACTGGGAGTGCAGGGCTCTGAGCATTTGCGCAGAGCGACGAGTTCCTGACCTGCTCGCAGAGAAGGGCGACAGCGGAGTCGATATCAAGATCCTGGCCGAAAAGACCGGTATTGAGAAGGCCAAGCTTTGTAAGTATTTCTTCTGCTAATTTTATGATGAAAATGGCGTGATTCTAACACGGTTGTTCAGCACGTATTATCCGTTCTCTCTGCTCAATTGGTATCTTCCAAGAAGTCGGACCGGATCGATTTGCCAACAATGTCATCTCGAAATCTTTGGTCAACAACGACGCCCTTCGCGCCTACGTTATGAACTTGTGAGTCGTTGCCCAGCTTCAGTCTAAGATTTGCGGCATTTAATTAATGGATTTTAGCGCTCTTGATCTTTACTCTGCTTCTGACCACATGCCGCGATTCCTCCTTGGTCCCAAGGGTCACTCATACCAGGTTGACGAAACTCCCTGGCAAGAGGCCCATGGCACGTCCAAGACGCGCTGGGATTGGCTGGAGGAGAAGGTGCCTGCTGAGCAACTCGGCAAGGCTGGCGCCGGCTACCCTGGTCACCCAGATATGGCCACTCTCGTGAAGGACGCTCAGCCCACCGATCTCATCGAAAGGCCAGAACACAAGGTCTTCAGCCTCGCCATGGTTGGCGGTGGTATGGTGTACGGTGCAGCTCATCCTTACGACTACCCATGGGGATCTCTCGGCAACGCGACCGTTGTTGACGTTGGTGGAGGCCTGGGTGGCTTCGACATCCAGCTCAGCCGCTTGTATCCCGACCTCAAGTTCGTCGTACAGGATCGTGGCCCAGGCTTGAAGCACGCCGAGAGCGTCATCTGGCCGAAGGAAGCACCCGAGGCACTTGCCAAGGGCCGCGTTAGTTTCATGGAACACGACTTCTTCAACCTCAACCCCGTTAAGGACGCCGAGGTCTACTGGCTCCGCTATGTCATGTAAGTGAAACCCATATTCAAGTTATCCGGCAAAGGGGCACTACTAACAAGAGGATGTAGGCACAACTGGTCGGACGACTACTGTGTACAGATTCTCTCCGGCATCCGGAAAGCCATCTCTGGCACCAAGTCGCGGGTACTCATCTGTGACCAAGTCATGAACACTACTCTCGGCAGCACGGAGCTAGAGCCAGCTCCCAAGCCTCTCCCGGCAAACTATGGCTACTACACCCGCTACAGCCACCAGCGTGATCTCTGCATGATGGGCATCATCAACGGCATTGAGCGCACGCCTAAGGAGTTCTCAGAAGTTGTCAAGCGTGCTGGATTCAGGATCGAGAAGATCTGGGAGTGCAGGAGCCAAGTGTCCATTGTGGAGCTGCGGGTAGCTGAGGCGGAGACTACTAACGGAACAAATGGCGTAACGAACGGTGTCAACGGTGTGAACGGCGTAAATGGCGTTCACTGAAATGATTGAACGTCCCTTGTACTATAATCAACAAAATGGTTGATATATTACATAACATATCCTTTTCTTTTATTTTTGGCATGAGGGTATTCTAGTTAAATGGCATATAGAATCTTAAAAATAGATAAAACACTTCCACCCATTTTGCTGCTGTCACTCATTCTAGATCAAAGATTCACAACCCTTCTGTCTGACTCAACAGTCTGTATCAGGAATTCCTCAGACATGGCATTGCATTCCACTTTCCCCGCCTTCAACTCTACCACGACCCACTTCTGTAGAGGGTCGGTCTCAACCGCACCCGCAAAAACTACGCATGTGCACACACGCGTTGTAACGAGACCGGAGTTAAGTTACACCAGACAATGACCCAATTTTCTTACTCCTCTTCTCGTGTGTAACAGGCAATGAGCTGCTCGTCAGACAAACAGCAGCCCTTGCGTCACAAGCAGTAGAAGTCAAAGCATGTAGTAGTAGCGACAGCGAAAGAACAGATGGCCCAAATAAAACCAGCAACTTCGCATAGCCAAATTCCTTGACCCCCGAAAATCCCAACTTTCCTACATAACGTATCTATCTACACTCTGCAATCACCGTAACGACGGCTGAGATCAGAAACCAAACCCACCCGTTTTCAGACTCATAAAAGAGAAATTAGGAAATAACAACGGAAAAACAACAAAACATATTCAACAACACCTACATCCACATATATACACCCCCGCAAAATGGCCTCCACCGCCCCCGTCTGGCTAATAACCGGCTGCAGCAGCGGCTTCGGGGCAGAAATAACACGCACGGCACTCTCCCGGGGCTACCGGGTAATCGCGACGTCCCGCACGCCCTCCGCGCTCAGCGACCTCGCCGCGCTAGGCGCCACCCCGCTCCCCCTCGACGTGCGGTCCTCCGACGCCGAGGTGCAAAAGGCCGTCTCCGCCGCGCACGCCGTGCACGGGCGCCTGGACGTGCTGGTCAACAACGCGGGGTACATCCTCGAGGGCGCGGTCGAGCAGTGCTCCAGCAAGGAAGTGCAGGATGTTTACGAGGTCAATGTTTTCGGGGCGCTGAGGGTGGCGAGGGCCGTGCTGCCGTATTTTAGGGAGCAGAGGGCCGGGACGGTTTGTATGATGGGGAGCATTGGCGGGTGGCGCGGGACGCCGTTTGGCGGGCTGTACTGCTCGACTAAGTGGGCGCTTGCTGGCGTCACGCAGAGCTTGAAGACGGAGGTGGAGGAGTTTGGGATCGAGGTGGTTTGCGTTGAGCCTGGTGAGTGTTTATTTTTTTTTTTTCCTCATGACGGGTGGTTTTGGCCCCAATCATCCCCATATCCCGACCCCATGGAGAAGTAAGACGGACGGAAGCGGGCTTGCCGTGCCTTCTTGGCCTCAACTTTTTTTTGCCTTCGTCTGCATTATAGTTCTTTGTCAGCATCATCGTCCTCGTCGTCGTCTCTTGACGAATATGCACGAGGACGAGATAGACGAACTAGGCAGAAGATTCGATTCATGCCCACAGCTAATCTTATTATCCTCTATCCGCTATTTTCAGCCACCTTCAAAGACGGCTCAAGTACACACACGGAATCCTTTGGCCCCCAATCCCTCACCCGCCTCAACACCCCCCCATAAAAACACTTAAGAAACCAAAAAAAAAAAGGCTAACAAACCCCCCTTTGAATAGGCTACTTCCGCACCAACTTCCTAACCACCAACAACCGCATCTCCGCGGCGGCCGACATCGCGGACTACCGGGACAAGATCGGGGCGGCGCGGTCGCGTTTCGACAACGTATCCAAGCACCAGCCGGGCGACCCCGTGAAGGGGGCAAGCCTGATCGTCGACCTGGTGACCAAGAGCGGGGCGTGGAAGGGCGTAGAGCACCTACCCTGGCGCGTGCCCCTGGGTAAAGACGCGGCGCAGTTCATCCGCGAGGTCATACAGCAGCGGAGCGAGGAGCACGAGACGTGGGCCGGCGTCACGTCGGGGACGAACTGCGACGACGTGGCGGCTTGATGGGATGCTTGATGGGGGGAAGAGGAGAGATAGGGAGAGGAGAGATGGGGGGTTGGAGATGGTAGGTGTGTGCGTGCGTGCGTTCGACTGAAAGCTGAAAGAAGCCTCTGTTTTGGATTCTGTCGATAGGCTTCACAGATCAGTTCAGCAGCCAGTATGCACCTCTTGGCGAAGAATATACGAACTTTAGAAAAAGTTGAATTGAATGTTAGTGTAACAAAACGATCTCATCCGTGAAATGACAATTTATGCGAGCGTGTTTTGACCTTCGGTTCGACTTGGCATTTGTGAAGGTGTCGCATCATCGAGTTATGATACAAGTTCAAACAAAACTCCCAAAAATGTTAATTTTAGGTTTTCCACAATGCACTAACGCCAGTATCAAACCATCTTCTCAAACGGTATCCAAACGTACTAAAAATCCTTAATGTTAATAGAATTTTATCTCCATCTCAAACCCCCTCTTCGCCAAGCTCGCCATTCAATAGTTCTGAGATGCACCGTCCTTTCCTCTTTCAATCAACGATGGAGCCAGCATAAACGGCGACTTTCGCAGCGAAGAAGCCCGTTTTAAAAAAGAAAAAAGCAAAAATAAACAGCAAGTCTTCATTTCCCCAATCCGACTAATTAACTAGGTAACTTTTTATATGGCTTTGCCGCAGAAAACCAACATCAGGCCCCCCAATCAATTCTCAAAGCTACGAAGAATGGAATCAGCAACAATCAGCCTCACCTGTTGCTGCCTAAAAAGCCTACAACAACAGACTTGCCGTCCCGCGACTCCGGCAGACTCAGCCATCCATCCATCCAGCCAGCCAAACCAGGCCGGCCCAGCCCAGCCCAGCCCAGCCCAGCCCGACCGATCGATCGCCCGTGAAAGTCCGAAACAACCAACCCCACTCCACAACATTCGGCCCGGATCGACGATACAAATACGTCTTTCCGAGAGCCGAACGTTCCGTGTTACGCATGTTTTACGTGAGTGGACCGCTTGTGAGAGGGAACAAAGAAGCCGAAGCAACGGAAGGAAGCGGGTGGGAAGACGGGGCGGGCGGCGGTGGCACAGGTCCACCGGGCTGTAGTTGGTACCGTGGTAGCAGCGGGAGCGGGATCGATCGACGCTGTGGGCTGTAGTAACAGCAGGCAGTAGTGGCTATCAGTTTTTGTAACTGACTGCAGTACGGATCCGTTGGGTAGCTGCTGTTGGTTCTGCAAGGTAAAAAAGTAGGTGCAGTAGTTTTGCGGCGGCAGTTGCAGCTTGTCCCGACTGCCCTCGATCGTGCATTAGCCCAACATGCACGCATCCCATCCCATCTACCATCCCCTACCGTACTCGTACCATCCCATATCAGCCCATCTCATCCCACGCCCAACGGCACAACCACCACTACCACAACCCACGCCCCCCCCTAACTAACATCGAGATGTCGCCGGTAGGCTCCTGCATGCATGTGCAGTGTGTACATCCCACTCTCCCTCCCTCCCACCACTACATCGACATGGTGTGCGGCTCTTTGTTGGTTTGGCACGTTAGGCTGGGCATAGATTGATAGATATGCAGCCGGTAACTACGGGCACAGGGGGTGGAGTCATTTCCCAATAATGCACACCACAAGCGGTAGCTAATACGAAGTACGATCGACGAGCCCCCTAATTAGGATAACAGTACGGATCCGTAGACGGTAGGTAGACACAGAAAGGAAGAGTAAATCCTCATCAATCTAGAAGGGTACTCATGCAGGCAGAAATGTCTTGACTGAATGTTGTCAGCCAGTCATTCAGCCTAGGTGTTTGTGTGTGTATGTAGACGCCTTTCCAAGCCTCGTCCGGTGTTTACTACGGCAGCTACACCGTACTCTACTAGCTGCTATTAGAGTAACCCGCATACTATGTAAAGATAACGAATGTCTCTAGCAACCAAAAACTGCCCACCCAGCGCCACCTAACATCCACTAGAAAAATCTTATCCTTGCCAAATGCGGTGTCAAACGGCGAAAAAGGTCGACCGTTTCGATCGTTTTACCTGACCATGCAGCATCCACAACCGAATCTTCGGGCTTTTAAGGAACCACATTAACTCCCAAAAAAAAAGCAAAGACGTAAAGATAGAGAAGGAAAGGGGAATCCGCAGACGGAAAGAACCTTGGAAGGTAACAGGGAAAACAGCCTCATCAACCGATGTATATTTTTTTTGTTAAGGCATTTTTGACTTTATCGTCGCCTTCTTTTCGTAGTAGCTACAAGATAGCATGGGATCTCACGCCGGAAGAAAAGCTGGGCGCACTTTTAGCCTGGGCGTGATAACACGAAGATCAGTCTCTACGCCCTCGTTGTCGCCTTTTCAGGCTTCACCGGTAGATACGAAGTAGACATCAAGTTAAGACTCATCATCGATGCGCTTGCTTGCATCATACGTACCTAGATAGGTATCAGGTAGCTTTGTTTCACTTTTGGTCCATTTTATGCGGTTTGGTCGCCTAATTGTTCCATTGTTTTGTCTCGGCGCGTATCTTTCCAACGCAATTACTTCATAGGATACATCATATGTGTTTTTGTGTGTATGTGTTCTCTCTATCTGTCTCCCCTTCTCGCCTAACGCCAAGAGAGAGCAAGAGACTTGGTAATTTGTAAAGGGTACTGACTGGTGGTAGTTTGGGTGGTTGGTTTGGTTAGGATTGAGGCGGCGGCTACAGTGGCGGGGTCGGTGGAGGGGAGTGAAGAACGCGTCGCCGGACCAGGTTCAGGACCGCGCTTTGCGGCGTTTAGCTGGGCGAAGTTGGGAGCAGCTCTCTTACTATGTACTGTCTCTTTCCAACCCTTCCTTGATAATTGTTTTTTTCCTGCTCGTACTTTTCTGCTAGTCTTTGCGTATTTCTAGGGAGGTACGCATGCCCAGCCGTCTAGGATTTGGGTTCTTCGTTTCTTTGCTTTGCTGTTTCTTAGCCCGAACAGGGTCTTTGGTTTAGGTAGAATAGCGCTTTCTTGTCGTGCGTCCCTCTCTCGTATACTTCGTTCGTTCCTTGTGCTAGTACGTAAAAACGTGTAAGCCTCGATTTACATCGAAGTCGATTGATTTGATCGATCTCGGAGCTCTGTAGACAATTTGTGGATGTCTGGTCCTCGTGGTGGGCGTATCGAGTGGGACCCTGACCCGTTGTACGTGTAGCTGTGGGATCTTCAACGGCAGCAATTCACATCCAATGTTTACTAGTTTTTGTGGATTTCGTTCAGCAGGAAACGACTCTAACTGTCTCCAAAGTTTACGTCCTAATTCTAAGAATTCTTACATTTCTGATGTTTCTAGACCTCTTCATTCCATGAACGTAGAAATCAAATGTCGTCAAATCACAGTGACCCCAAAAAAGCAATTCGATCAAAAGATTGGTCATTAAGTTCAGTTTTACCTAAACCTTTTCTCTATATCGTAACGTAGCGAAAACTCATCCACATACAGTTTTGCTATTTTTCTTTTCTCTCATCTATCTATCTCCAAATGTAAATGCTCAACGATGCATCATATATACATATACACTGCATACATATATGCATGCAATAAAAGTATAACAAGTTCTGTCCAGTCATCATAAAGGGGGGGTGTGTGGGTAAAGTCGTGATGGATCAATCCACTCCTTCTGTCTGTATTATTTCCAACACCACAACATGACCACAATTACGCCTAATAGGATATGCTCTTCCACACATACATACGCGCTCACCATCTCTTTCGTATAGGAGAGAGAAAACAGCTCAAACTAGAGCTTTCTCTCTCATCCAATCACTCCCTATAATTCAAAACCTAAGGATCAGCCTAACCTAAGCAGCAGCCTCATCCTTCTTCTCAGCCGCAAACACGCCCTCCTGGGCGCTAGCCTCGTCGCCACCCTTGTTCTCCTCATCCTTAGGGGGCGCGGCACCGAATAGCTTCTCCCACTTCATGGTAAGCGCCAGCAGCAGGGTAAGCGCGCCAGCGGTCATGGGCAGGATAAAGCTCCTCCTCAAGACAACAGTCAGAGCCGCAAGTACAGCATCGCGGTTAGGTAGGCGGCCGGCCTCGCTGCGCGCGGCGCCGGAGACCACGGACAAGATGTACTCCCTGCTCTCACCAGGCAGCAGGGCGCTGAGCGTGGCGAGGGCGTCGTTGAGGAAGACGGCGTTGGCAATGGACATGGCGAAGGCTGGACCGCCGAGCTGGGCGGTGGTGAGCACACCGACAACGTAGCGGGCCAGGTGGGGCGGGGCCTTCATCTGGCCGACGGAGAAGGAGGCCTGGATGTAGGCTCCGGCACCGATGCCGATGAGCGCAGAGTAGCCGTAAATGTTGCCGAAGTAGGTGCTCTCGGTGATGGTGTACAGCAGCGAGGAGCCCGTCAGGCAGCAGATACCGCCGAAGATATACCAGGGCGCATAGTAGCCCAAGTAGCTCATGGCATAGCCGGCGATGGTGCAGACGAAGGAGAGGGGGATGACGAAGGGGAGGAGGCGCACGCCCGCCATCAGCGCACTGTCGCCGTGGATGAAGGCGAAGTAGAGCGGGATGAAGTAGACGGGGACGAAGACCGAGGTGGTGCCCGCCGCGGTCTGCAGGAACATGTTGACCATGAAGGGGTTGGACAGGAACTCGACGGGGAACAGGCGGCGCTCGTGCGTGGTGCCGATCAGGTAGATCTGCTGCACGAAGAATAAGATACCGAAGATGCCGAAGCACACGAACAGCGCGATGATCTGGCCGCTGTTCCACGCGTATAGTGTACCTCCAAAGGTGATGGCCATGATGCCTGTCAGGAAGAAGGCTGCAATCAAAGTGGCGCCGATCCAATCAACCTCGCGCAGGCGCGTGAAGAACTTCTTGCCCTTTTGCGGGTCGGCGCTAGGAATTAAGAAAAGATAGACGGGAGCACAGAGGCCTCCGACCACAGTGCTGCAAAAGTTAGCTTGGCGTTCGAAAGGAGCATATTCGGATATTGCAATGTTGATTTTGTTTCTGTTTGATTGTTTTTGTCCCGACCAATTTCCGATACATTTGAAGCAAAAAACAAAAGGTGTGAAAACACTAGCCAATAATCGAGACATAACGAAATCCTAAAAAACAAAATGACAATGGAAAAAAGAAAGAGGGAGACTTATAGATTGATGTAGAAAGCCCACCGCCACGTAGCCGAACTGTCGGCAAACGCGCCGCCAATGATGGGACCCAGGCAGGTACCGGTTCCCCAGGAGATGCCCGTGAGCCCAAAGTACGTCGGACGCTCCTTCTCGGTGGTGTTGACGGAGAAGAGCACCATGACGCCGGTGTACAGGCCGGCGCCTCCCAGCCCGCAGATGACGCGCCCGACGACGAGGGCGTCCATATTGGGAGCGGCGCCGCAGATGACGCTGCCGAGCTCGAACAGCAGGACGCTGAAGATGTACACCCACTTGCCGTCGTACTGGCTGTAGATCTGGCCCCAGAACAGATTGGTGGTGGCACTACCCAGCAGGTAGCCGACGCTGACCCACGACAGGCGGTCGATGCCGCCTGGGAAGGCCTCCGTGATGGTGGGCTGGATGTCGGCGACGACGGTGTTGTCGAGCGAGAAGAGGAAGGTGCTGCTGAGGATGGCGACGACCACGAGCAGCCACTTGAAGCCGCGGATGGATCGCGTTTCCACTGCCTCTAGCGCCTTTTCGTTGGTCGGAGACTCGCTGCTCAGGTTCGATTCCGAGCTGCCTGCTGTGTTGGCGACTTGCTGTTCATTGCTGTTGCGGACACTCGCGTCCGTTTCCGTCGTTGTTACCGCCATGGCGTTGCGAGGAACAAATTCGACAGCTTTGCTCTTTTTTTCCTATTTCCTTTCTTTTGCGCTTCCTGTACCTTTTTTTTTTCTCTTCTGGTTTGACCTACTATCGGTTGACGACGGTAGGGTGTAGAAGGAGAGGGGGGGTTTCGGAGGAGGCGAGGTTGAACGGTGGCGGAGAAGACGAAAAAGGTGTCGTTCGTTCTTCTCTTCAAAAGGTGAAGGCGTGAAGAAGAGAGAAGTAGAGACAAATGAAGAAATAGACAACAAGAAATGTTTTTGTAGATTCAGGGTCCGTGATAGACAGAGTGAACGACAGCGGGCCCGCCGTCTACGTAACGTTCGGGTTGGTGGAGATGTCCATTTCTGTATGGGCGTCACTCACTATTTCTCGATCTCCAGCGTGTGTTGACTCTCCTCCTCAACGTGGGCAGGGAGTTAAGAAGTCTTGTCTCCGAGCTAAGGCGCTTTGGTCACCCTTTCGCCTCCATTTGGACAGCCCTTCACTGTTTGTGCGGGTCTTGGCAGAGCATCACTGAGGCTTGAGGCTCTGAGGCCAGTGAATGAAGAGACGGCATGCGAGTGTTTTAGGTGAGAGAGCTGGGGTGTTGCTGTGTTGAGCCAAGAGGTGGGGGTGTGAGTGGGGGGGGCCCCGGGTGCCAGACTCCCTATTGGACAGTCGGCCTCTCCATATTGAATCGGGGTTTGCAGGCGAGACGCACAGGGCAGTGATCGGCGGGGACCGGAGTCAAGCTTCTGCCTCGCCTTCGCCCACTTTTTTCCCGCCGTCTGTATGCACCTCTAACTAACTCTAACTGCACTTCCGGGCCTTCCATTTGATGACTTGGCCCGCTAAGCAACGCTAATCCCACTTCACACAGCTGTTGTCACCTGTAACCCTATCGACGCTGCACTGCACCACGCTGCACCACACTGCACTCCAGCTCTTTTCAGCCTCCCCGAGTCCTTAACCCACTGTAACAGGCGGAAATAGCCTCCACCATCATCATCGTTTTCCTCTGTTCAGCGCCAAACCGGGCGGTACCATCATTGGTTCTGTTGGTACCGTCGTCATTGTCTCATCATCGCCGTTACGTGGAGAAAGGGGGGATGGCCGGCTGCGAGAACAAGGGATGGCGCAAAAACAATGCAAAACAGCAGGCAGATAGCGGCAGGAGACTCTCGGCTGACGTTGCTTAAGATCTCAAAACTGTTCTACTACTCAGGAAGTAAACAGGTAGTAGCTGGTAGATTGCACCGTTGAAAGACTGATGGAGTATTAACTGATATCTTACACCACACGTTCTCCTGCAATAATAGGAATAGAAATATTGAGTATGATACTAGTGAAAAGGCGTGGGGAGGAGTCCACGCTTTGCTTCTAGACAATCAATCGTTAAACATAACTAACTTGGCTCGAAATGCCTTTCCCACACGTACGTGAAAACATGCATGTTGCCACACCTTCACGCACACACAATCTAATTATACCTTCATTGTTACCCAATTGCTTCCACCCGACCTCCAATCATCCACCAAATTCCCCCCATCCTCGAAACCCTCAGCTCTCTGCTCTCTAAGTGCGCCGTGTCTTATTTCCCCAAGCCCTCATCCCCACTCTCTGTCACCCACCCACCCACACCTGCACCACCACCACCACCACTCATCGTGACTTACCACCTTTTTGTGCAGCTGACACCTTGCGTGCTTGCCTGGATGTCACGATGGCTTCAAACCCAAGAAATAGGGTTCAATCCAGGGCTTCCCCCGTCGGCACCGTCCTACCATCCGTCAAGAATTAGCCGCCACAACGAGGAGGCACGCATGCATGAGCCCAGGCTATCGGGATCAGAACTTCCTCCTTCTTCTCAAAAGAAAAGGGGTGTGTGTGGTGTCTGACCTAAGCCTAGAGCTCGGCAGCTGACTTTGCAGCTCAAGCCTCGTGGCAGAATTGCTACGGTTGCCACGGCGGCAGTTGGAACGACGTCAGAGAACAGAGAGCAACGGCGTACCAGAGTCAGATGTGGATAGAGAGATGTGGGAACGGACACCAGCACATGGCAAAACGAGACAATGTTCAGATACGAGGAGGGAATGGAACCAACAACTTCTATTCTCCGGACTCTAACTCTTATCTGTTGTCTGTGCTTCTTCGCAACAGTTATCGGTTCCTTCGCGCATAAGCCCTAACAACGACATCGTAGTCGACATCGAGATTACAGTCGCCGTCAGCTTCATTGTCAGCATCAGCACCGCTAACGTCTTCTGTCTGTACTTCCATGGCGCACTATTAGCAGTCTCCACCTATTGCCTTCCATTGCTTGTGTACTTTGCGGCGGGTACTATACTATCCGAGTATGCGAATTGGGTTCAGCTATACGCGCTGTGTTACCTCGGAGCCTATCTAGTTCTCTACGTTTTTTTATCTCATTTGATTTCCCAGTCCCTTGGCAGCCGAGCGGCTCTCTTTTCATATTCTTCCCAGCACATCGAAAAGATCGAATAACCAGTCATCTGTCATAGTTGGTGCGTGTCTTATTTACTAACGCTACTGTTTTACTATTTTGTAGCCTGCACGTCGTGCCGACTGTGTCTCTCTCTAACTTGGACATTTGCACTCACGCACGGGCTGTACTCGTACGGATTGACAGCCAAGACCAAGGTAGAGGATGATCGGTGAACATCGATGTTCGTGTAGCTGCAACAGCTTCAGGTGTAGCTATATCCTTGCTTGCTCTTCCTTCCTTTCTTTGACTCGTCGCTCTCTTCTGTTCCATAACTGCATACTTGGCCAAATATCCCTACCCTAATCCCTGACTCCTAGGCGCGGCTCAAGTGTTCTGCACGTTTTGGCGCGTGGCTATGTAGCATTTGTGCCACAGCAAGTACTGCCGACCAATCACCCTTCTCTTCCTCTCCCTCTTTGTTCCCTCCTCTTACACCCTCACATAAGCGCGCGTGGATTGATGAGGCACACATTTTTTCGCTTGGCAGAGGTACTTGTTCTTCAGCAAATGAAAAGAGTGAAAATGAAGGGTTCTTGCAGACAGAACTCATGCGTGCATAAAGGAATCGGGCCTTTCAATTTGTCCGTGTCTGACGCTTGGCCTAGAAATGAGAGAGATAAGCATAAATTTCTTACTTCAAAGAAGGTTTGATTGAGTAAGTAAAAGGTGATCGGGGTTTGAGTCTCCGTGGTCCGATTTCTGGGCTTTGGACGAAACAGGAAATTTGAACGGTTCCTCCAGAATGAATACGTGAGTGAATTGAGTAATCATCATTCCTTCGAGATGCGTCTGCGTTCCACATCTCTTGGCCATTCAATCCCATGCCTTGGGCTTTGCGGCAATAACGAACTCACAACGGCGTTGATTGTAATGTGCTTCGTTTTTGCCACAAATTTGCACAGCTCCTGAAAGGACCCTGGAGCTGACCGACATAAGCAATTTTACAACCGCGGCCTGGTCATTTTGCTCCGAACCCTGGTAGGAACCAAAGGGGAGCTTTTTCTTCCTCACACCACCGCCGAACTCAGGGATCAGTAACAGCAGCCCGTTCTGCAAAGGTCGACCAGAACCGTTGATGAGTCCTCACCAAAGAGCGAATAGAGCAGTACATTGGCAAGACGATGGGGTTCTGAAGCTTGGGAGGCCATGGAACTGTAGGACCCTTGAAGCTATTTCAGGCTGATTGTGCGCATGCATGACCATACTATGCACGCCGCACTTCCGCCACTCCCATCGTCTGCGAAGTGCGAAGCTATCTACCATGTTTTTCCCTCTTGTCCATCCGGAAACAGCCGCAGTGGTTACGACTGGCTGGCTCTCGCTCTGAATTTGATCATCGCTCGATCGATCCGAGTGATATTGTGATACATGAAACGTCGAACGAGTCCCTGGCGCCAATTTTTTTATTTATGTTCATGTTATGCCGGTGAGTATATACACGCGGGGCATTATTCCTAGCCCGGAAAACCCCACCACCCCACCAGCCAACTCCTTGCATTTAGTGGGTAATGAGGCTAAGGAATCCCTAGTCCCCGCGGAGACAGCAGGGGGGTGCAAAGGCAAAATACCGTGAACAAGGGTACGAGTACGGATTGGGTGATCGCTGCAAGGCCAAGCGTCAAACCTTCAGCCGCTGATGTCGATTAATCCAGGTGAGCAACAGGGTTGTTTGGTTGCCTCGCTTATCTAAACCTATCGAGTCTAGGGTTCCGCCGCAGTCCATCAACTGGTTACTGGTATTTCCCTTTTGAATCTTCAACCCGTGGATGCACGAAACATCTACAACGTAATTTGCGTGTGCCTAGGGCGTGCGTGTTTTGGGTCTCACACACAATCGACGAGGGTGAACAGGACAGTGGGCCTTTGTTACCTGGCTCTGTCTGCGTCGTCGGCATCTATTATTGTTATTTTAGGCTTCGCGAAACTACAAAGTCCCGACTACCGAGGACATCCGGTGGGGCAATTCCCTCGAAAACCCCCCTGACATTCCGAGCCCTAGTTGACCTAAGAATCCACCGCCCCACTGTCCACCGCTCAATAGCGACAGCCCCCCGGTCTAGGGGCTCTCGCACGAGAAAAAAAAAGCCTCAAACGCCTCATACGCCTCGAATATCTGAAGATTCTTAGCAACCCCACACCTACTTGTCGGCCAAGTCGTGTGTATTTGCGGCTTCAGAGAAACATTTCTTTTTTTTGCCCTTGACCCATGGTAAATCCATTTCTTAACTTTTCTCGTCATAAAAAGGGTTCAACATATGGGGAGGGCCCACTTCGTGCGCATGTAGGCACTAACCAAGCAACTTTAATGGCCGTATCAGGCATTTCACACGTCTCACGCGCATCGAGTCCTGGTACAGGGTAAGGGCCCCTTTCGATACTTCTTGCTCGTGCTCGTGTTCATACCGGGTCAAGAAATGTCTCGCAATTCGAAGATGCGCTTACGTTGGAAACGCAATCCTCGTGACGTGAGGTAGTTCCAATTCTAGGCATCGTTGCAGGACAGGGGAAGAAGAAACCTACAAGGCAGAGGAGAAAAAAAAGAAGGACCGAGCAACAAGTTACACAATTTTTTCTTCACATTTTTTTTATTTTTCCCCAACATTTTGCTTACTGGTATTATTGGGATTTATTATTGCGTTTATTCAGCTAGGACTGAATCAGGCAGTTCCCTTCCCTCTCTTCTTGATTCATTCACTCGGTCTCTTATTTTCCCTTTATCAGAGCATCTCGGCATCTAAGAGAAACAATATATACACCAAGTTGACGGCCCAGGTAACACGGGCCAATGCCATACACGCCGAACGAAAGCCCAGCAGTGCTCACAAATTCCCGAATCGGGCTTGGCCGTGGCCCGTGGGCCGCCTGGGCGCAAGACGTACACTGGCTGGCGCGAACTCCTGCAAGGCTACAACGTTGCCAGTTCCAAAATATTCATACTACTTTGCCGCACTGTAAGAAGATTCCGCTTGGCGCTTGGCATCCCACATCCTTTGGCTGCCTGTCAATCTCACTCTTCCGCTTAATCGAAACTTTCTTTTGGCTTTTTTTGGGGGTAGCTCCCCTTCCAACACGTCGCCCAAGTTACTGAAGGGATAGCAGTCAGTTAGCTCAATTAGCTGTGATACTAAGAGCTGTTACCCAACAATCCTGTAAACCAATACTTCGTAGATTCAAAAGAAACTCTAGGAGAAGGGTCCTTCTTGCTTTACTCTTTCAAGGCGGCTTGGGACTTGGGCTACGTGCGTAACTCTGGTCCGCCAAGACTTGGCTATAGCTTCATGGTCTCCCTTCGATTGAAGCATGATGCACTTGACCCTGGCGAAGACACGGCTAGATCATGGATGCAGCCCAAACCTGAACTACACTACCACCTACTATGCTTTTTGCTTTACTTCTAACTAATTCATCTCAACCTCGTCAACAGAGACGGGAGGGTAGTTTTGCTCCACAATAAGCCTCCCGCCCGTCCACCCCCATACTGTGCATCATTTCTGGCCAAGGGCGGCGGGCTGGCGGGAAGGCGCCATCTCACGAACGGAGAGGTCGCGAACTTACGAAAAGCTGGACCGACAATTCGGGAAGTCAGGGGTGGGATTTAGGAGAGGAGAAAAAAAAGGAGAAAAAGAAAATAATAGTAGCTAAAAGTCAAAGAGCAATTAGAAGATCTCCAACAAAGCACGCAAGATTGAAAGGGGAATTCAGAGGTCCTCACATCTGGTTCGGCAACGAGGCCGGCGGTGTGCTGTTGGATGCTTCTGTAAACCCCCACCCAACGGAAGAAATGATAAAAAGCAACCGGTCGGAGCTAGGGGAGGTAGAGGAGTTGAGAGGAGCAAAACGAGGAAGCATGAACGCCTTTCCCGTGCCCAGCCCAAGCCCAGCCCTGGTTCATAGTACCGCGGCCTCACTATGGCCCTCCCAGGGCAAACCAACCGCTGCCGCTGCCCACTGTTTTCGTCGCCATAACGGCAGCCAAAAGATTTCATCATAACGCGTTTTTGATTTTCATTATTACTTGCTTGCTTGCTTGCTGCTGTCCGTTCCGTTCTGTATGACGACAAAACCGTTTCAATACGGCGAGCCATGCCAAGAGGTCAATCCGTGCCGAAGCCGGGTTGGTGCTCTCTCTTCGCTCCAGCTATGTACGAGTACGAGTACTCGCCCTACCATTTTATTTTATAGTCATTTTCTAGGCTTCGTTTTACACGATGGTGCCGTAGAGTGCACTGTGACTGCGCTAGTAAAGTAGCCAGTCAGCAAGCAAACCAGCTGAATTATTACTCTCCCTCTTATCCCTTTCCCTTGTACCTTGCTTCCTCTATTTTCCCGAGCCATTGCTTTGAATCCCGCAGGAGGAAAAATGACTTGGCGGTTTGGGCGGACAGTTGGAAGCATGGCGTCGCGTATCAGGCCATGGCGGGCAGGGCAAAAAAGTCAGACAAGATGAGACAAGTAACGCAGGCACAAGCATTGGCATCAGCATTAATGTTAAGTGTTATCATTAGTAGGAATATAGATCCGTGTTTGGGGGTGGTTGAGGTTTGAGTACGAGCAAGACCACTGAGACTAAGGTAAAAGCTGAAGAAACACAGCGGCGGTCAATCGCGGGCTCAATTAGCCAAGTTCTCCACCTCCCCCCACCCTCCACTACGCCGCAGTTGGTGATTTCCCTTCTGCTAAGGAACAACCAAGCTGAGGCTCGGCACATATAGAATCTGGGTTTATTGATTTCTCATTTGCCTGCTTACTCTTTGATCGCTCACAACGGTCTGCTGAAGCGTCTTACTGACCGACCGTTGAGCAACCCTCATGCCAGTGTCAGCGGGCCGGCGGGAGGTAGGGTCAGCGGGAACTCTGTAACTGCGTGGGATTACGTTCTCTCCTCCCGTCTCTATAGAGAAGAGGAAGTAGCATCATTTGTCAGACGGAATCTCATACGCGTATATCCACACACACGAACGTTCCTTGTATCTGTCTCTAGCCCTCTAACACACACATACGCGTACAGGAACTTACTTAAGGTACACAGGCTGGCGTTCCCCACGTCCGGCCCTGCGTCACTTGTGTGGGAAAAAGAGAGAAAGCGCAGGGCTGTATGCTGGCAAGCAGGGAGATATAGAATGGTAAAATGGTCCACCAGTCTGTCTGACGAGGTCTGTTTTAGAATGGATACCAAGGCCGTAAAAGGCCGAAATAACTGACGGTGCTGACTGCAGCAGGAGGGGCCCAGGAAGAAGGAAGCGAAGGAGAAAGACTGGTGAGACGACGAAGGAAGCGCACAGTAAGCTGCAGGTCAGAACACTTCATCCTATCGGTTATCGTGAACTTCAATCAAGTTGCCCTACTATGACAATACTATGAGATAGATATGAAGGTTTTGGATGCGTACGCGAGCACGCACATTTACGCCCACACACGTAGGACTAGCCAATAATTGACATGGAATTGTGTATTGATGTCTTGCACTGTCTGACTGTCTGACTGTGCTGCGGGGTGCTGGCGCACATGCACCATTGGAATAGAGTTGTTCGGCACCTTCTCTTACGCGGCATGTCAGCCTCCAACACTCATACTTTTGTCCTTTTCTTCACACACCCCGCGTCGCCCCCTCTTCTGACACATCAGCTTACAAGCCATAACATAAAGTTCTAGCCCGCAGTCAGACAGAGACCGTTCACACGGGGAATTGGGGTTGAAGCTTCCGAAGATGTTGCAACATTCAGGCGTCCTTGGCAAAACCCCAAAAACACAGTGGTTCTTTGGTCTTATCATGGTTTGTAGCCCATGAATCTTTGAGCTCTGATTGCACGAACAATCCGTGCAAGTCTGTGTCGAGTACTGGTGACTGGGTAGCGAATAAGATCGCCATTGCAGAAGTCAGCGCCAGGAACGAAAGTAAACCACGTAAGGCTGATATTTTGTCTGTGCTTTTTCGTCTGCTGCCAGCTCGATGTTGGTTCCACGTCAACTCTACTTAGCGAAACACTATCCTTCGCTAGGGGCAGCAACAATTTCACATTTTACTTTTTTGAAATCGAATCTCCCAAATTAATCAATTAATTGATTTAGCACTGGGCTGCCAGTGCTGGTGCTGGTGCTTGTGCTGCTACGGCTACTGCGACGACGATCCACGCCTGGCGATCGTCAACCTCGTCCATGCGGCCACTTGTCAAGTGTACATTAGTGCCATCGTCGGGCGGTATCTGAGAGACGACGCTCTGGACTCATTTTTTTTGGTTCCGAGGCAGCCAGCAACCGTACCGGACGGAAAAGGCCCAGCGGCAAAGAGGCGGCAAAACATCCGGATCTCCTCGATCTTCCGACGCACAAACACGTTGCCGCCGGCCGGTCAGTTCGGGCTGGCAGTGTCGTAGGAGACCGCTCCCCACACCTTTTGGTTTCAGAGGCAACATCGAGACGCAGTAGTCCGGCCCATTGGAGACTCTCTCCATCTTTTTCTGCTCGGAAGGGGCACAGCAAATCCACAAAACACATACAAAAAAAAGTACGTACTCGCACACTAGCTTGACCTTCACGAAGCACGTCCCACAGACGCTGACTGGGGCGATCAGGCTCTCTTTACTCCTCGTCCTCTCGCTATTGTTGTAGGATTCGCACCTCTGTACGTTGTTAATCTTGTTGCTAACGGGAATTTGAGGAGGGCCAATGCTGTTTTGCTGCTGCTGCTGCCACTGGACGACAAGCTTCGACTCCCCTGCTCCTTTTTTACCCCCAATGCAGAGAACCATCCATGGCTCAATACCAAGTACGGCGGAAGGGAGTTCCCTTCGAGTCTTGAGTTGGATACCAGCACCGACAGTCCGAGGCGCTTTGCTGCTTGTGGGCTTGGTTGACTCTTGGGAGGCGGGAAGAGGCGGAGGGATCCAGGTAGCATATGAGCCTATGCCAGAGAAGCGTGCAACTGCAAAAGTCATGGCGGGCGCGATGTCTTGGTGCTGAGCATGTTATCGTCCTTTTCCGTAAATTATTGAGTACGGATACCTTGTAGCCCCTCCTCAGCTTAGGTACGAGTACCAAGCAACCGACAAGCCAGCCTAATTGCCATCCCCCAGTTGTCCTCCTACGTAAGTAACCCAGCTTCGCCGACGAGCTGACCTAGCATGGGGCGAGACACTGCGGTTGGTAGGGCTTGATTGGGCGTTACCGCACGTAACGAGGTCCATAATTTATCTCTTGTCCACGCGTGGCAGACAGGCAGGCAGACAAAACAAGGCAGCCGTGTCGATGGCGGGGGACGCTGGTGCAAAAGGAAGATACACGCAATTACCCCAACTGATGCACCACCACCACCACCGCCCCCGCCGCCCCGCCGCCATCAGCAATCGGCGACGCCAGCGCAACGAGATCAGAAAAGCCCCAACACGAGCCGCGCGAGAGAGAGAGACACGTACACAGAGAATAATAATGAGGGGTGAAATAGAACACCACAAAAGTTACACGGTGGCTTTTTTGCTTTTCCTGCTCTGGGTCTGCCGCATCCTGGTGGCGATGACTTCTCAGTTGTTCCCGTAGATTCAGCGTAGCTTGAGCTTCTAGTGCTCTTAGCTGTGCGTTATTACAGTGCGCCTGCCTGTTGCTGATTGCGCCTACAGAGGCGGCTGGGGTATGACGAACGATGGGCTGCCAGCCCAGCACAGAACTTTGTAGCCCCAGGGGCAACAAACCAGACACCACAGGAAGCACAAGCAGGCGGCAATAATAATCATAACGTTCGGGCTGGCATTGATATTGGATTTGCCGGGGGGTCCAGGAAGGTTCAGACGGGGGTGCCGACGGCTGGGTAACTCGCAACGAAAAAGAAAAAACAAACTTAGGTGGGAGGCTGGGCATCGAGATTGCCCCTAGGGGCCTAAGCCGCGATTGTGCAATTGCCGGGGGTTGAGGCACGCACTTAAGCAACATCAGCATTAGCATCGACATCGACATCGATATCGACATCTGATGCCGAAACACAAAAAAAAAAAAGAAACGAAAGCAAAGACCAAAAAAAAGCAATGTCCACAAACAGCAGAAAACGAACATCCACTTCTACCATTCGAAATCCTCGAACGCCCGCCTCCGTGGTGGAAAGGATGATGGAACCAGATAGCATCAACCATAGAATCTTCCATCATCACTGATTGTGTTCTTCACTCACAGGGCGTTGGGGGGGGGACCTTTGGGTCTGGCCCAACTAACGTACCTGCCCGGTATCTTCTTGCTTCATGCAGTAGCTGATGCGTCTCGAAACCTACTACTCAAGCAGCTACACGAACTAGTTATTTTTGTTATTGTTATACCTGCAGCAACAACAGCAACAACAGCACCAGAAGCATCGCGGTTCTGTAAAGTCGAGTATGATGAGGTCCAGGGACTGCCTGTTGTTACTCTCCAGAGTTCATACTCCACTGCGCTCTCGACCACTTTCTCCCCCACCCCCCCTCTTTTGCCCACCTAAAATAGGTGAATCTGCAGTCAGTCGCCAAAACGAATGGAACTCGAAACAACAACCAGCAGAAAGCGCTGCTCCTCCTGGTGGTTCTAGGCGCACCAGACAGCCTGCCAACCATCCAATGTCTGCCAGAAGGAGCAGCCGGTCTAGCGTGTCCGCCCAGTACGCCTCTCTGGAGTCTCTGCCCATTGCTTTGGAGTCAGGAGGCTTTCGGTACGATACCCACCCCTGCACGACTCCGGCCCTAGATTAGATTTTCGCCCAGGGTTACATTCCATAATATGCAAGGTAATCCTCGGCCAAGCAGCCGATCAGCCAGGAGCCACCGCCCTCCATACGAACATGTGGTAGCCACGTTTGAATACGGAAACAGAGCTATGCCTCTGTGTGTGTGAGAAAGTGTGGGTGTGCGTCTGTGGTGGTATTGGCGGTAGTGCCAGTGATCGATTGCTTTAAATTAAAGAAGTCCAGGCCCACCGCCCGCCTATACTCTCATCAACAATCATGGCGGCCAAAACTTCATCAGTCTCTTCGACCTCGACGACCTCGCGTGTGCCTAGGAGGTGGTCCGTAGACGAGGACGCAGTACTCAAAGACGAGGCAGACATCCAACTAGCGGGTACGTTTTTGCTGTGACCATGTCGCTGCTGCCGCTTTCGTCTTTTGAAGTCGAAGCCCTGTCAGCTATGGAATTCTTTCATATCATATACTTACTGTTTGCTTGCAGCCGAGGGAGAGATCAAGAACTGGAATAAGATAGCCGAGAAGCTTCCCGGCCGTAGCAACAAAGACTGCCGCAAGCGATTCTACAACGAAGTTGCCGGCGGCCTGAAGAAGGTAAATACCCGTAGCCCTATTCCTTTTTTTTTTAATGCACAAAGTATATCCACGTGTAGGGTAGATAGAGACTAACTGTGGCTTCTAGGGAACCTGGACAAAGGATGAAGACGAGCGCCTGAAGAAGTACGTCGGCCAGCTCGGCCCTTCGTGGACGGCTATCTCGCAGAGGATGAAGAATCGAAGTGCAGACCGTAAGTGGCGTGGTTCTCGTAGGGTCACGCTGCCCTCTATCTTGACATTGAAGCTTACATATATCTACAGAATGCTCCAAGCGCTGGACACATTGTTTGAACCCCGATCTCGACCACAGCGAATGGACAGAGGATGAGGTACGTAGATGACTTGCAACCCGTATCATTTACCTGAACACGTTCTTGCTAACATGTTTCAACTCAGACTGCCATCCTACTAAGCGCGGAAAGAACGCACGGTACCAGCTGGAAAGAGATCCAGAGGTTACACCTACCAGGTCGATCAGCCAACGCATTAAAGAACCAGTGAGCCTAGATCATCACGATTCACGCAGTGAACACGGGCTAACATTCAGTTATAGGTTCAATTATGCACAGAGGCGTGGGATAAAGCCTCCACCAGATGCGCAGCCTTGCTGTGCGCCTAGCAGATCCTCAAGCACGGAAGCAAGCAACGCCCATTCTCCATTGAGCATGCAAAGCTTATCGACGGACGCATCGAGCATCGTCCCTGGCGACCTCAACTTTGGCGTCCCCTCCTTCGAGATCCCCAACTTCCAAACCGACTTTGGCAGTATCGACCCTACAGGCCTACACCATAGCCTCCCAAGCACCCTCACCGGATCCGCGGATCCAGCCATTCCCTCCATGACCGACTCCGATAACAGATCCACCTCTGCCACCAGCGACAAATTCTTTTCATACTTAGACCAACATTCACAACACAACCTGAACAAGCACCATGCCTCTAGGCACGACAGTTTGTTCCAGGACGCCGACCTGATGGACTTTGCTCTGAACTCCGACCCAGCCTTTCAACCCAACTCGAACTACCTACAAGAACCTATCACGCCGGAAAGCGGGGACGGAATGGATTTTACGGGGCCGGCCTCGTTGGATCAGCTCAGTCCAAGCATGCAAACGGGATCCAACCGCGTTACTCTGACTCTCGACAACTTGGAGCAGGAAAACTTGTTCGCAGTCATGAATATTTTGGTTAAGTCGAAGGCCAACGTCAAGCTGGAACTGCAGCAGCAAAGCCCGGAACCACGTTGAGGGAGATGAGGGTCACATCGGAAACAAATTTAAAAAAAAAAAAAAAAAAAACGAAAATAGCGAAAGGTTTTTTGTAGATGAAACCTCAGAGAGACGGAAAATACAAAAGGTCATAAAAATCTAGCTAAACCGGGCGACCGGCGTTTTGGCGGCGACGGCGGACAGCGGGCGGATAGCGAACGGCGAAGGGGGAGTGTTGGCGATCAGGCATGGACAAGCGACGCGAGATGATGCTATTACCAGAAATTACGGCTAAATATGTACAAACTATATGAATGAACAGATAGACCTAATTATTCATTATTCATACATTACATTCCAGATACGTCGTTACCTTGTATCTTTCCGTAGACGAGTCGGCTTGCGGTCAGAAGTAGCAGTTGCCGAAACGTGAGCACGAGTACCCCCACAGTGCCCCACCCCCTTTACCTTGGAGAGACGCGCAGTGTGGCGTGGCTGGTGGCGTGTGGGCGTTCGCGCTATCACGTGACGATAACCAGCGATAGAAGCAACTGTGGCTAAATCCATGCATCGACGCTAGCCAAAGGTCTCGCCCACGGTTGAAGAAATTGCCATTTTCGGCCATCTCCATGTCGTAGACCAAGACTCGCAATGCGACGACATCTTTGCCCCAAAACGTGTGCTAGAGCAAGCCACCGGGTCCCTGAGATCCGCTCCGCAACGAGTTACATATCCAACCAATCAGCCTTGACTTGAAGGTTTTTTTTACAGTTCTGAAGAGGCGTCAGCCGCCCGAGGGTCCTCGTGGTTTTTCTCCGCCTCAATTTCGTGGGCCATCTCCGCCTTCTCCTCCTCCAAAACAGCCACGGCCAGCGGAGGAAATCGTCAACATTTCCCCATGAAATCCGCAAGGGGTCTTTTCTGGGCAAATCGATAAGCTATCTTTCCCGGTTAGAGATCTGCCGACGATAAATGCTGTGTCGAAGATGTAATGTGTGGCCTTGAATCCCTCATTCTACGTGCGGGGGACCGGAGTCACTCCCCAGCACACATGGAGTCAAGATATGCATCATGACAGCTAGACATGGTGATATGGGCGGCGTAACTTCGTTGAGGTCCGCTGGAACGCAGTCAAATGGCCAAAAATAAAGCACGTTTATATTCTTGAGATCTCTTGTTATTAACCCAAGATCCTCACATTTCCTCGATCCATAGATTTCTTTAGCTTAGCCAACCTTCCCTTTTCTCTCTAATCGAAACTGTTTACATAATTTTCTTCTTCTTCAACAGATCACAAAAGCAAAGATGGCTAAGAGTGTGATTCCCGGCGACTATAGCGCTGGCTTCTACCGCCCAGGCGAGGGGACGCCTTGGGTGCCGGATACGTCCAACCTGCCGGAGGAAGAGCGTCCTCACTACGTGCCTCCGCCTTCCACTGAGCTGCTGACCTCGACGGTCCACAACGATCAGGGTCTCAACGTTCTCCGCAGCTGGCCGACTCTCTACGACGGTACAAATTCGCCCCACGGCCTGCCTTCGTGGTGGACGCCCAAGAAGGAGGTCGATGTTCTCATCTCTGGGGCTGGCCCCAGTGGTCTGCAAGTTGCTCTCAGTCTGGCGAGGCAGGGCGTCAGCTTCCGAATCATCGGTGAGTGTTTGCTTTATAGACGCATCTGCATCTCGGCATCGTTGGTATTCCTGCTTTGAACCTATTTTTTCGGTTCAAACTGATACTAGTTATATGCAATTAACTTGTTATATTCACCTACTAACCGTCTATATCAGATAAGAAGGCCGGTCCTTTGACTGCCGGCCGTGCAGACGGCGTTCAGCCTCGTTTCCTCGAGACGCTGCACAGCTGGGGTCTCGCAGAGGAGGTGCACGAAGAGGGCCCTCTGATCGAACACACCGCCATCTACAAGGACGGCAAGCCCCTTCTTTTCGCCCACAGCCATCAGTCCGATTCGCGCTACCGCGGTCTTCACATCATCACTCAAGGCCAGATCGAGCGAATCTACCTCCGTGACCTGCTACGACACAAGTCGATAGTGGAGAGAGAGACCGTGATCAAGGACTTCGATGTTCTGTCCGAGGATCAGCACGAATATCCCATCAAGGCTACCCTGAAGAACGAGGCAACCGGAGCCGAAGAAGACATCAGTGCGAAGTTTATCGTCGGTAGCGACGGTGCCGCCAGCTTCGTACGAAAGAAGCTCCAGATTCCGTTCGACGGTGTCAGCACAGATATCTACTGGGGTATCTTGGACGCAAAGTTCGACAGCGATTACCCCCACGCATGGATGTTCGGCCCCGTTCTCTCGTCCAAGCACGGTGGATGCGTGATCATTCCCCGCGAGGATGGATACATCAGGCTGTACACCCAGCTGGACGTCTCAGCTACCGGACCGATTGCCCGCAGCCGACAGGGCAGGTCGGAGCAGTTCCAGGAGGAAGGTGGAAATGTAGATGTCCACTCCGTCACCGCTGAGGAGGTCCTGGAGCAGGCGAACAAGATCTTTGCTCCCTACACGCTCAAGTTTGCGTCCAAGCTCAGCTGGTTCGCCGTCTGGAAGAGTAAGCATTTTTCCCCTAAACCTGAAAAGTAACGCTTTCAGTACTAACAAATTGCCAGTCTCCGAGCGTGTTGCTCGATCTTTCTCGTCTCCTGATATGAGAGTCCACTTGACTGGCGATGCTGCGTAAGACACCACCAGTTACTATAACTTTCCTTTTTCACGACAAGAAACGAAATACTAACGCTCTTCTTCTTCTGCAGACACATCCACTCCGTCATGGGAGCCTTCGGCCTGAACGCCTCCATCCTCGACTCGGCCAACCTGGCCTGGAAGATCGGTCTCGCGGCCCGCAACGTCGCGGGCATCAAGACGCTGGTGCCGACCTTCGACCTGGAGCGCCGGCACCACGCGAACCGCATCATCCGCGTGTCGGGCTCGTACCTGCGCTTCGTGTGCAACTCGGAGCTGCCGCTGGCCTCCTTCTCGCACTCGTCCAATATCGAGGACGCCGAGCAGCTGGACAAGGACGGCGCCATCATCTACGTGGCGGGCGAGGAGCAGCGCTTCCTGCGCGAGTTCTTCGGCGCCAACGGCAAGTTCCTGCTGGGCGTCGACGCCGCCTACAACAGCAACGCCCTCGTCTTCCCCCGCGGCGCCGACGCCGGGCCCAATCCCATCATGCCGCGCAACGGCGTCCGCGCCCCCAACCCGCGCCTCTGCTTCGGCAAGGCCAAGACGGGCTACCTGTACGACGCCCTGCGCGGCGCGGGCTACCTGCACGTGGTGCTCTTCGCGTCGGACCTCCAGGGCCCCGTACGCAAGCAGCTGGTCAAGTTCTCGCAGGCCCTGGCGTCGCGCGAGCACTTCTTCCACCGGTACGGCCCGTCCAACTTCAACATCGTGCTCGTCACCAAGTGCCAGCACTTCGAGGCCGCACCTCTGCTGGCGGACCCGGAGCTCGCGCCGCTGCTGCAGCACGCTACCGTGCTGTACGACGACCGCACGCCCGACGAGGACGCGCACACCATCTACGGCGTCGACCACGCCAAGGGTGCGGCCGTGTTCGTCCGCCCGGATCTCTGGGTCGGCCACTCGGCGTTCCTTGGTGATGTCGAGGCCCTCGATGTTTACTTCGGCGGCTGGATGCTGCCGGCCAGCGAGCAGATTGCGCCCAAGACCGAGGTCGCGGTCGAGTCGCCTCTCGATTCGATCGCCGCGCTCAAGGCCAAGAATGCTGCGGCGTACGCGGCTAATGGCCACTCGAATGGGGCTAATGGCCACTCCAACGGGTACTCCAATGGCTACTCCAATGGGCTGAACGGCCATTCTAACGGGCAGGCTACGAACGGCCATTCTAATGGCTATTCCAATGGCAATGGCGTTGTTAGCGCCCACTAAGCTGAGTGTACGTTGTATCTTTTGGCTGGACATTGAGCAGGTGCTTGCGTGCCTGCTCATCATGTTAGCAACTGGTGGTGGTAACACAGATAGAAATGGAAATGGAAATAGACGGCCCAACTAAGCCCGCTACCGCTGGCATGTTTTGACTAGTAGATGATGGTATTTGGACTGGAGGAGAACAAAGCTTCAAGAGGACAAGAGATGAGATAGTGAAATTTCATGACGGATACACGAGAAGGGTGTGGATTCAGGTTGCATTGCATGGTCTATCCCCTTCCAGGGGACTTGTTTCTTACATACATGATAGATAAATGAAATAAATCGTTTTCTTTTATACGTAATTTCCGTGTCTAAAGTTACGAGCGGTGAACAAGGCTCTGTCAAATCAATCTTCATCCTGACTTTTACAGTGTAGTTATCTGTACAGCTCCCCACATCTAATATAATGTAGCATAGTACATTATGAACTCGGAACTCGTTCGTGCGTACGTTTTTCTAGAACTCATCGATACGTAAATACTCCGGAATGTACTGTTCATGTACACACATGGATGTCCTCACTCTTAGTCTACAATTGACTTCTTGTTTATCTTGTTGGTACCATCATGCAAGCTGCAGGTGCGAGGGAGGTCTCCACTCTTATTTCTACTCTAGAACTGTGCAGGTCGTATTTCTGTGTCGATATCACGATGGAGATGGAAGATGAGTAGAGCTTGTCCGGATACATTGGCCCAATTTGAGCTACAGGATGCATGTACATACGCCTAGGTACTGCGTATGTTGGTAAATAAACACCGAGTATCTATATCTCCTAAGTGGAGTTGGAAAAAATGTAAAAATCCAGTACGAAAGGTTTAATTAATCAATACCCAAAAAAATTATCATGCGTGACGATTATTTTTGAAACACGGAGCATTCAACCATACCGAATCATTTACTTCTTTTAAAGAACGAATACGGTTGTGGAATAAGTCGACTATACCATATTATTTGCTCTAAAAGAGTTACCATTCTATTCTTCTTCTCAGCCATGGGCTGCATGATGCTGTGGTTGTGACTGCCGCTCGGTCCAGGGTTGTCACTGCGGTCTGCGGGCGTAGCTTGGGAGCCGCGTGCGGTTGTTACTTGCCTGAAGCAGCGTAACCCCCACCATGGTTTCTGCATGTACTGGAGATCTTGCAGACACTGGGAAGTGTGGTGGAAAAAGCACTCTCAATATAACGAAATCAAGTCTTCTCTACACTATCGGAAAGATCGACTCAAATGACTGATACAATTCAAACTATAAATTTGACTTGATGACTATAGGCCGTTAAATTTCTAAATCTCTATCGTCTTTTAATATATTTATAAAGCCTATGCGATGCATTCCCTAATATTATCCATGCAGCTGTGTATCCGTCCGTAAATGCGTCTATCAAGCTTCTATCAAAATGGCTACTAACCATCGTAATGCTATCACAATACGCCCAAGATTGACAAATATGCGAAAATGTTCTAGTAATTAGAAACATAATCATTAGCCACCTCCAGCCGCAGTCGGAATAAAAGCTCGTCGATTCTATAGCCAAATTAGTTGTCAAACAGTCAGCTTGACAGCGAACACCTACGCTGAGGAAAATTGAAGCAAGCAGGCTTAGAGCTGCTGCAGAATATACGGCGGAGAACCTGGTCCGATATCATTAGCGACTCATCGAAGCTCTTTTGTGAATAAATTGTTCCAACGTACACAGCTTGTCCAGCGGATACAATAGCTTCCAGAGACAGCTCTCGTTGGATTGGAGAGAGCGATTGGATGACATCTCCACTAGTTCCGGCAACGATCTGCTCAATCTCATCCAGAGAGAAGTCAGGAAGGGCGGTGTGGAGGCGACTTTCGCTAAGATTGATAAAGAGCGCTCCTGCCAGCGAGAGCCCGAGTGTAATACCGGTAAGTTGGGCTGAAGAATCTCCTATTAGACATGATATTTCTTACTGGTAGACGCCAGCAGGACTCACAGATTAGAATAACCGTTACCCCGTCGCCTGAGAGTTTCTTCGGAATCACCGCTTGGACGACCGCAAAGCTGGCCTGCGCGCAACTGCCAGAGCCAAAGCCAATAAGAATTTGGAAGCCGTAGTTAGCTGCGTTGCTGGTATTTACGTCCACACGAGCTGTAAAGTAGATTTTAGCCGCTTGCTCTGCGACAAAGTATCTGGTACTTTAAACTTACACATGAGCACGGAGCCGACTAGCGCACAAACGCTGCCGCCGATGTACCATGGCTTGTAATAGCCGAGCCTGGACATTAAGAACCCGCTTGCCATCATTAAGGCGATTAGGAACAGGATGTAAGGCAACATTCGAACGGCTGTCTGGATCGCCGAGTCTCCCCGAGTGAACTGAAAGTAGAGCGGAATGTAATAGACCGTGGTATAACTTACAGCTGCTATGGAACAGCATGAAATGAATAGCAGTACGACTTCCTTGTATTTCAGCAACGCAACCGGGAACATGCGCTGCTCCGGGGAAGTAAAAATACAGAATGTTTGTTGTATAGCAAAAGCGACCCATGAAACTCCGCTGACGACGAAGAGAGCGATTGTCGAACCTGCATTCCATGGGAAAAGAATACCGCCAAAATTCATTGCTACGATGAGGAGAACGTAGCCAGAGATACTGAGGATTGCACCAACAAAATCAAAGCCCCGAAGTCGCTGAAGAATACCAAGGCCTGCGCTGTTTTTGGGTACATTTGACGGGACCACAAGGAAGTATGCTGGCAACAAGAAGACAGCAAACAAAAGATTGATATAAAAAGCCCATCTCCAGGTTACGAGTTCAAATGCTCCTACAAAACCCTCAGTCAGTACCTGTCATCCATGGTCTATTTGATATGGTACTGGCATTGTTGAAGGCCAAGACGAGCGGGGGTCAAAGAAATCACTCACCTCCAATGACAGGTCCAAGAACAGTTCCCAAGCCCCAGGTTGCGCCACTATTACAAGTTAACAGTTATAAATCACCAACGAAAAACGAGGACGCACGTCAAGTTCAGGTAGATTGGGCGTTCCCGGTCGGTAGTGTTCATGGACATGAGATGCAGCAAACCGTAGTACATGCTATTTCCGGATGCTCCTGCGGCGACTCGTCCAATAATTTCGGCAGTCATATTAGGGGCAGCTCCGCAGAGAGCTGAAGCGGCCATGAAGATGACGGTCGAGATTATAAAGATCCACTTGGCATCGTATAAACAGTACAATTTTCCGATGGGCATGGCTAAGGCAACACCGCCGATCATGAATCTAGATATCATTAAGCATGGTGAAATCGACGGTGTCGAGCAAAGAACGGTGATCTCACCCTACGGAAAGCCATGGGAGCTGTGGAATAGCATCGAAGTCGTTCACAATGGCCTTGGTTGTAAACGTTAGCAATCATTGGTTCAAAAAGTCTCAATCCACGAAACAAGCACAGTAGAGCACTAGGGAGAAGTTTGACCTACCGGTTGGATGTTGGCGACTATAGTGTTATCCAATGCATACAGAAAGATGCTAGTTAGAGTGCTCAAATTGAACAGAAACCACTAAGAAAATGAATCAATTTCATTTCCGTGTGACGATGGGTAACCCAGCCTACTTTGATCCCGGTCAATGTTCTCGTGTTCTGCTGCTCTACAAAATTACCCTTCTCATTAGCATGCTGGCCGCTGGAGCTGGAGCTGGGTTCCGACGGTGGTGTCGTCGTTCCAGAGCTCTGATTCTCTTCCCTTTCGGCGTCCATGTTTGAAATGTTGAAAGCTGAAGACAGATGAGAGAAAGCAAGCACTCTGCGTACACAGCGAAAGAAATGAGACCAGGGCTATAGATAAAGGCCTGTTGGAAGCCATGGCTGAATGCGAGAAAGGGGCTAACGGATCGGATATGCAAGACAGTCACGTCGCATAGGAAGCCCGAAACGTGCCCCAATATGCTATCTCTGACGACAGGCTCATCTCAGGGAACTCGCTCGATCTAGTGCCTGATTATCGTGCCATTCCGCGTAATAGCGACGGTTGACTAGCTTGGTGGCAGTTCCCAATGACATCGTGGCGCTACTCATTTATTCTGTCAAGGGGTTCGGATACGTGACAGGCGCCTCGCTGACTCCGGTCTTCTTGGCACAGTCTTTGCTGACATCAATGTGGGGCCTGGTCTCTCTCGTTCTCTCTCTATTTCGGCCGAAATCGTGAATAAGGTAGATAGCACTGATGGATAACCAGCAGAATTATAGATGCTTATGGAAATTATGCAGTCAATAGCACGTAGTACAAACATGTGCGGCTCTTGCAACGTGTCATACGGACACTATGCGATTTTAGCCACCGACGAACTGATCGGCCATAGTTTGCCGTAAGAGGGGCACCATTGTAATACTGCCTGTTTGAGGCGAAATGTCTGCCTAGGTAGATAGGCTGCTGTTTGATATTCACCTCTATCAAAACGAGCTAATCCTAGTCACAGGAAAGATAAATACAGAGTTATAGAGGGAAACAATGATCCTAAAATTGTCAGAAGTTAGCGAGTGGGTTTTGTCATGTGTCACGCATCGTAAAGGCAAGGAGCCTCATAATTCCAGGTAGACGTTGTAGTGTAACTATCTGTTCTTCCAAAGATCGGTTTCAGGTAACAGTTGCGATCTGGCGTTCCAAACAGTACACAAAGATTGTTGGAATCAACGATTGAATAATCAAATCTTGCGCAGTGGACAACACAAGACATCACTGTGAAACTTTACCTTTTCATGGCATTTGGAATCAGGATTTAACAATTGTGGTCCCCTACACCGTCATTCAAAGCGGGACACTAATCCGATCGATAGGCTCTCATCTTTAAACTAGGCGCCACACACTATCCAGACGTGTTTGCTCATTCCATAAAAATATCTCCAGATGCCTAGAGATTAGGTTCAGCTTCAAATAATTTGGGCCTTTGTTTAAAAGATATTCGGGCTGCCACAAGGAATTTTATAATAGGCTCCTATGTAACCTACGGACCAGAAGTAATGTCGTCCCGCATGTCGGCGATTAAATGTGACATGCTGAGAGAGATATGAAATCTTTGGCTTGATCTCCTACTTTAGGCACCAGCACTGTCGATACACCTTTCGTGGGACTTGTGTTTTGCTACGAACAAGTATATATATTGATAGGAGTATATGAAAAGCTCAGTTCCATATCTTGAAAAGTCTAGACCCTTTGGAAGGCGTAGAGCATTGATGCTGGAACATTGTGTTATCTTTGAAAAATGGCTCCAAGGTCGAATTTCGCAGCATTCCTTCGCAAGGTTAAGGAGAAACTGGCCGACTCGAAAACCGGCCATCTTGATACTAAATGCCTTAAAACCGCACATCCGAGGACTGGTGCGGATACCGTCGACAATCCTTCTCTACAGTACTTCGAGCTTATAAAGAAAAATGGCTGTACATATAGCCTTCGGGATCTGCCCTGGGATGTTCAAGAGTGTATACTTGAGCTTTTGTTGCCCACCGACCATTACGTCGTAATGATGAGTAAAGAAATGAGAGTGTTCATGCAAGATAATATAGAGGAACCACTGCACTACCGTGAGCCTCATTCCGAAGCGAGAATAGGGAGAGATTATGTATCAAGGTTTCGACCCTACCTAGGACTCAACACCAAGCCGTCGATACAGGGGTATCCACCCACCCTTCGCGAACGGCCATCAGCTCTTCTGGGGACCTGTCGGGAATACAGAGCTCGATTCTACGAGGGTAGCCAGTTCGTGTTTTTAAGTATAAACGAATTTTCCGATTTTGCCAAGGAATTCCCTGATCGTCTCCCCTACATCAGGTACCTCTATATCTACGCAGCCTATGTGAAACTCGGTCCACACCTCAATAACAATCGACTATACGTGCAAGGTCCTCCTGTAGATGAGATTGGACTTATACGCCAGTTGCGGGGTGTTAGAGAGTTACACTTTTTGGGAGGAGTTTGCGGCGTTGTTAAGCGCTGGCTAACTGTTGCCGTGGATCTTCACCCCGAATTACGGAGTGTTTGTTGGGACGAGTATGAGAAGTACCTAAGCTTTGCAAACGGGCGTAGTATTAACTTCGGTTCCATTCAGCTAGAGGTAGCGGGACCAGCAGATATCGCTTCGTTCCTAAATCTCCCAACCTTGAAGACTTCAGTCGAGACACTTTTGACGGCCTTGATAGAATACCAATATAACTCTACGTTGCTGCTCCCCTATATGTATGGGTCATCGGGAGTCGAATTCCGCAGCTGTATTGTCCAGTTGATTTTACTAAGAGCAAGTCTAGACAACAAATGGAGTGGATTTCGGCCTGAAGATGGAAGAGATTGGGATACTGTTTATAGAGTGATAGCCGCTCTGCCGGATGGAACGAGACACACTCCTGAGAGATACAGGCGTAAAGTAACGTACGAAGATCGTTGGTGGGAGAAATATTTGGATGCTGGAATCCTTAGCGCGGCCGAAGAACGAATCCCCGGCAGCGTTTGCTATGAGACCATATATTCGGTGAAAGATGGATATTCGCGAACTCCACGGTAAAAAACCTAGAACGGAATGTTTTGAGAACTGTATGCATTATTCGACAAAAATGACGGGGGCCCTATGTGAAGAGTAGCCGAAAATTTGTATTTATCTGACCGCGAAACCATGACGTCGGGCCGAGCCGCGTCCAATCTGGTCCGATGGCAAAGACCGGTCAAATGCCTCGGCCTATTCCAGGCCCAGTTTTAATTCAGGAAAGTTTTCTCACTTTTTTCGTGATTTCGATTATCGATTGATGTTTTGAAGGAGTATATACTGTTTTCCGCTAGTCTCTTGGAGTATATAAATCGGGATGTTTAAACACATTGTATGCCGGACTGCTCGACCCCTCACCCGCTTATGTAGGTCAACACCAACTTTGTCCAACAGGCGGGCCGCTTCTACGTTTAATTGGGAGGACCCCTTAGCAGCAAGCGAGCTGTGGACTGAGGATGAGAAGGCAATTGGAGAGACAGCGAAATCCTATTGCCAAGAGCGTTTACTCCCCCGCGTACTAGGTAGGCTACGTTGACATTGACTTCCGTAAGAATGTTATTGAAGCGAAGTAGAGGCCTATAGGGACGAAAATTATGAGAGAGAGATTCTCGAGGAAATGGGAGAGCTGGGCCTCCTTGGGTCGACCATTGACGGCTACGGATGCGCGGGGGTGAGCAGCGTCGCGTCTGGGTTAATTACGAGGGAAGTTGAGCGAGTTGATTCTGGGTACCGTTCTGGGATGTCTGTTCAAAGCTCCCTTGTGATGGGAGGTATTCACGATTTCGCTAGTCAGGAGATTAAGGATAAGTTTCTCCCCGGCATGGGAAAGGGTAAAATCGTGGGATGCTTTGGCCTTACCGAACCGAACCATGGCTCGGATCCCGGCTCCATGGAAACCGTCGCCAAACCTCATCCGTCGAAGAAAGGCTATCTATCGATATCAGGATCTAAGACTTGGATCACTAATTCACCAATTGCGGATGTGATGCTCGTATGGGCAAAACTGCAAGAGACTGGAAAAATTAGAGGCTTCGTGATCGAACGAGATCAATGTCCACCTGGGACGCTCGAAACGCCTCCCCTTAAGAACAAGAATGGTCTTAGAGCTTCAATCACCGGGATGATTCAATTGGACGAGTGTCCAGTCCCAGAGGCAAACATGTTTCCCGAGGTGGAAGGATTGAAAGGGCCGTTTTCATGCTTGAATTCAGCTCGCTACGGTATTGCATGGGGAACGATGGGCGCACTGGAAGACTGCATAGACCGCGCCCGTACCTATGCTCTGGAAAGGAAGCAATTCAAGAACAACCCCATTGCCAAGTACCAGCTTGTCCAGAAGAAGCTCGCGGATGCCCTGACGGATGCCGCTTATGGGATTGTTGCCGCAACACAGGTCGGACGATTGAAGGACCAAGGGAAAATATCGAATGAAATGATTTCGATGATCAAACGGCAGAATTGCGATCGTGCACTGGTGAATGCGAGAATGTACGTGTTCTGAGATGCCATATCGTGACGCAGCTGACAAAAAGAAGACTGCAGGAGATTTTTGGAGGGAACGCTGTAAGTGACGAATATCATATTGGAAGACATGTAGCCAATCTGTTTGTGACCCAAACATACGAGGGACAGAGCGACATTCACAGTGAGTGCCTGCAAGATCCGCGATACGCGGAATACCGTCTAACCTGAAACAGGTCTGATCTTAGGAAGAGCCATCACCGGCATCCAGGGCTTCGTATGAGTGCATCAGTGACGAGGGAGGTAGTACATACAGTAGAATGTAGTTTTATTTATAGAATCCAGATGTATCGATCTAAAGGCCAAACATGTTAACTGACACGAAAGTGTTATAGTTACTATGTATATTTTCCAGCAACCGTGGTGCGTCGAGGCATCGTCCCACACAGTTGGGGTTTCTAGACTTCTATTTTGTGGTCTACACTTGGATGCTCGCAGAAACTCGTGGAACAATGCACGGCTGGCCACATCGACTGTACGTCTAAATCCAGGCAGTCAAAGAACAAAGAAATTTTGTATAAAACATAGTTCATACAGAGATCCCGTTTTATTCGCTGACAAGTCTCGTAAAGGTATTTATTACGTAGCGGCAGAATGCGCCTACTGTATGCCGTAGCACCGTCGAAGTATAAGCCGCAGTAGTCATACACGGTAGATTGATACGTGGAAGACTCAACTACCCGATGGACAGAAATCCGTCACCGGACCGGAAATGCCTTGCCTGAGAGGTGAGAGGTAAATGGTGCCCAGCCCTGGTGCTAAATCCTGTTACTATAGTAGTAGTAGTAGTTACTGTTGCTGCTGCTGTTGCCGCCGCTGCTGACTGGGCAGCCTGCCTGCGCGTATTGGTGGTGTACAATCCTCGTAACTCGTACTGGTCACTGGTGGGCCACCGCCCGCCGCCTTCGATGTCTCCGCCACAGTCCTCTTTCAAACCTTCCTCCTTTAATCATCACCACTTTTCGACATCTCCGTCGAGCAGGAAGCGTCGGTATCCCCAATACACATATCAGTGAGTCTTGCTTGATATCTCAGACTGTTGGGCGGCGACGAATCTTTACCCCGCGGACGTCACAAGAGTCGCCGCCTTTTGGTCAGCTTGCACTTAAGAGCGAACACCCCGCTAACGTCGTTACCCAAACGCAGCAGCAACCCGACAACTTCAGCCTCACCACATCACACGTTCGAAACCGCCTTTACGCTCCTCCTTTTCTGTTCTTCTACGCACACCTCCCACTTCCTTCAAACCAAACAATAAAATGGCTCTCAAGCGAATCAACAAAGAACTTGCAGACCTTGGCCGGTACGTGCCTCCGAGAACTCTTATCTGACGCATCGCAACACTTTCCTGAAAATCCGCCTCCCTGAAGTTCAAAACTGATGAAATTCGCAGCGATCCCCCTTCTTCATGCTCTGCTGGACCTCGTGAAAATGATCTGGTAAGCTTGGCTTCAAAAGACTTGATCAGTTGATTTGTGAGACTGACCGTGGTCCAAGTTCCACTGGCAAGCGACGATAATGGGTCCTGTACGTTGAAAACCCCCACGAAGGCATCTGTGCCTTTTGAATAAGCACAAGAGTTAGGATTTTTGGTAATGATATGGTACTAATACGATACAAAAGGGAGACTCGCCATATTCCGGCGGCGTCTTTTTCCTGGATATCCATTTTCCCACAGACTACCCCTTCAAACCCCCAAAAGTCAACTTCACTACTCGTATCTATCACCCCAATATCAACTCGAACGGAAGCATATGCTTGGATATTCTGAGAGATCAGTGGAGCCCGGCGTTGACCATCTCAAAAGGTACGTGTGATGGCACTTTGACACTAGTTGTCATCATCTTTGACACCTCGGCAGTTCTTCTATCCATCTGTTCCATGCTCACTGACCCCAATCCCGACGACCCACTCGTTCCAGAGATAGCACATCTGTACAAAAATGACCGCGCACGCTATGAATCCACGGCAAGGGAATGGACAAGGAAGTACGCCATCTAAACAACTGATACGACGCCCACGCTTGGCTGACGCGCTATGACTGAAAAGGCCACCATCGGCGCGCAAATGGAATTTAGCGAATTTATGGGTTGATAGGCAGAAAGAAGATAGGCGTGAGAGCACTGTAGGGACTAAGCGTATTCTGTGGGGGTTTTGCAAGAGCTTATGCAGAAATGGAAAATGATATGCAACTTCGCGTGGTTTCCTTAACTCCTTCTCAATCTCTCTATCTGCCGCAGAATAGGCTTTTAACCTCCCGTACGGCTAGGCTAGGCTTACTTCTATTCGGTTCTCATTGTCTAGTCTATTTTTGCATGCAGTTCTCTCAGATCGGTAACACGTTTGAGCGTTAGGGAATCAATCGATTTACTCCTTCATCCCGATTTACCTGTTCGACACACGTGCATGTATCATCTTCCGAATCTTTGAATTAGCTTTGACATCCCACACAAAAGGTACGCCCCTGATGTACCTGTGCGTGCGTGCTACCCATACTGTTTGATAGTGGTGGACCTTCGATGGTTCCGGCTGCGAGCAAATTACAGTGGGAAACGAAAGCCAAGCGAGGATTCATGAAGATCATATCTCAAGCTCTGTAGCTTCTAAGCTTGGTACTTCCAACATGTTAAAGGACTTCTGCGTCAACGCCGAACGTTGGTCGTTGGCCTTCAGAGCAGCTTCCAAGGGCCTCCCGGGGCTTCCGCAAGCGCCTTACAATCATATGTTAAGCGAGGTCCTCCTCATTTTGAGGTGGGATTTGCTTTTCCCCTGACGAGCTAGCATTATGAAATCCAAAGTACCAATTTGAGACAGGATTCACTAGCACTCCTGTGCCATATCTATTTCCGACAAAAGCCCGCCATTGGATGCAGATGTTTATGGAAAGCAGTGCGGTTCTGCGGTTGGCTGAATGCGCCCCTTTTGTTTTGTATGCGCATGAATTCGTAGTGTGCCAAGCCCAACACCCGAAACGCTGCTTGCAACGTTGATCAGACTCGGTAGCCGCATCAGGTCTATTCTTGCCGAGCGCAAAATGCATTACCATCCACCACTCACAGGACTGCCTCGCCGTCGAATTTGCTCTGTCGACTTTAATTCCCGCGCCTCTATTGGCGGGCAGTCGGTGTATTTCCACGAAAACGCAAATCTGGGCTTGGCACGAAGAATCGCACTCCTCTCCGAGGCCAGACAAGACTTCGCCATGGCCGGCTTCGTTCCAGTTTAAGAGGTGAATTCATGCTGTCCGCCGTCAAAGAGTGCGATGAGACTGCGCGCGGGCGCTTACTGCCTTGTCCCTGGACCTTGCATACGCAAGTTTGAAGATCCTCGTGTGGCCTCCAGGTGGTAAAGAGATAAACTATAGACCTCTCTTTTATTTCAGTCGCCCTTCCTACACCGCCATCAAACTCTTGTTGGCTACTCGTTGTTTGTTCCTGTTCCCGAACCTCACTATACTTTCATATATCCAGAGCCTGTCTACCATTGATAGACAGTCATCAGCTTCCCCAAGTTGCAGCAGTGCACGCCTAGTAAGAAATGCAATAAGCGCCTGACAGTGTTGAGTAGTATTTCGTGAGGCAGGGACTCTTCGCGCTGGCCGCTTTCATTGTAAGTCAGTTGGTTGTGTTAGCTGGTTGCTTCGCAACTTCCATGCGTTGACGACGCCGTTGCTGACCCTTCATTAGTCTTCACCTTCTTTCCGCATTCTATAACTCGAATAGAGCTGTGCTCGCCACCCCTCCTACGCTGCGCGTTTAAATAATAGGAGAAAGCCTCTAGAGGAGGCCGGCAGTCGGAAGGATGAGTTACGAAGAACTTTCGGGCCGCGCGAAGGAGCGGGCTCGAAATTCCCCTCTCTCGCGAATGCTCCTGTCCGGAGAGATGACTGGAGAACCTCCCAGAGCTTTGACGCCTCGAGAAAAGATATCACGGTGGATGGTCAATGAAGGCTCGCGGCAAGTTTTTGTCGGCACCTTTATCCTTGTACACCTACTGGTCTTCGTTTTCGCGATTCTCAACTATGCGCTGAAAGATAATTTGACGAACGCCCGTGCCACGTTCGGAGCAACATATACGATTGCTAGATCAGCGGCTCTGGTATTACACTTCGATATCGCCATTATCCTCTTCCCCGTTTGCCGCACTCTTGTTTCTTTGTTACGACAGACACCTCTGAACGGTATCATTCAATTCGACAAGAACATCACTTTGCATAAACTGACCGCGTGGTCAATTGTTATCTTTACGTGGATACATACCATAGCTCATTGGAATAATTTTGCTCAACTTGCCGCCAAGAACAATCTGGGCTTCAGAGGCTTCATGCTCGCAAACTTTGCTACAGGTCCCGGTTGGTCTGGATATATAATGCTCACCGCACTGATGGCCATGGCCATTACCAGCATCGAGAAACTGCGACGGGCCAAGTTTGAGCGGTTTTGGTACACTCACCATCTCTTCGTCGTCTTCTTTGTCTTTTGGTCTGTCCATGGTGCATTCTGTATGATCAAAGCCGATACACAGCCATTTTGCTTCGGCAACGGTAACTTTTACCAGTGGTGGATATGGAGTGGAGTTATCTACCTTGCGGAACGTGTGGCACGTGAGGTCAGAGGTAGACACAAGACTTACATCAGCAAAGTCATCCAGCATCCATCGAATGTTACGGAAATCCAAATCAAGAAAGAGCATACAAAGACAAGGGCTGGACAGTATATCTTCCTGAACTGCCCTGAAGTCTCTTTGTATCAGTATCATCCTTTTACCCTAACGAGCGCTCCCGAGGAGGATTATATATCGGTACATGTTCGTTCAGCTGGTGATTTCACAAAGGCTTTGGCCAAGACTCTCGGCTGCAACCATGGAGAGAAGCAGCCGAAGCCTGTCGGCAATGGCTCCGCCGTCGTAGGAGTGAGCACTATGGAGGAGAAAGAAACCTTGGATCCGACCATCCGCCGCGTACTTCCCCGTGTATATATCGATGGACCTTTTGGAAGCGCGTCGGAGGACGTTTTCAAGTACGAGATCGCCGTCCTCGTCGGCGCTGGTATTGGTGTTACTCCTTTCGCAAGTATCCTCAAGAGCATCTGGTATCGCATGAACTACCCGAACCCGAAGAACAAATCGCGCCTGCGAAAAGTCTACTTCTTTTGGGTCATTAGGGATTTCGGTAGCTTGGAATGGTTCCGCAGCTTGCTTCTCGCAATAGAAGCGCAGGATTTGGATAACAATATCGAAATTCATGCCGTAAGTTTTCACAGCAGCACTAATGATCAAACTTGAAAAAGTGTACTAACATAGCCGTACAGTACCTGACAGCTAAAATCAAAGCTGATGATGCAACAAATATTATGATCAACGACGCCAACGCCGAGTCGGATGCCATTACCGGCCTGCGTACACCCACATCTTTCGGCCGTCCAAACTGGGATGCCATATTCAAGTCCATCCGTAAGATCCATTCTCCTGCAGAAGCCGGTGTGTTTTACTGCGGCCCGCCTGCGCTTGGACATAGCTTGCACTTGAAGTGCAACATGTACAGCGATCCTGGTTTCAATTTTGTCTGGGGTAAGGAAAATTTCTAGACGTGCGAGCAGTGGTAATAAACAAGCCGAAACTTTTTATGGGAGATGAATGCATTGTTTTGCATAGCTTTTGTACCTTTGATTCTATATATACCAACACTTTATTCGACCGATCGAGGTAGCAAGCATTCTTAGAAGAGTGCACTTTTCATAGACGGTGCTCCCCTACCGGGACTAGCCAAAATAATGAGAATATCAGTTGAACAGTAGATTTTTAATATGGTGCATTGTATCCCTATGCTATGCTTGCTCGTCGTCTACTCTATGATGCGTTTTTCTTTAGTGGATCTGAATTTCTTGTAGCTCATGATCAACAAAGTATCAAAATTAGTACAGTGTGTAAAAAGACAGGCCATTCTTGGCTCTTCGGAAAGATATTGGAACATGAAAATGAATATCAACATTGAATCAGAGGGTTCGTTTCTCTGTGTACGTCTCGTAGCATTGTAAGGAATCTCCGGGCCGGAATGACTCGAAGTTTTCGAAGCTCAATCCACACTCCATGCCTTTGCGCATCTCCTGGACATCCTTCTTCTGGCTCTTGAGGGTAGCTAAAGTGCCTATCACGGAGTCAGCTCGCCATAAAGGTCTGTTTCTTATTAAGGAACTTACCATCGTAAACTACGCTTCCATCCCTAAACACCTTGACTTTTGAATTCTTCTGTACAACGCCGTTCCTAATCTTACACCCCGCGACCTTTAACTTCTTCTTGGCCCCCAACCCGATCTCAAACTCCTGCAAGACATCTGCCTCACCGATGACCCGAGTGAGAACTTTATCCGGCAGCTTCTCCGCGAGCAATCCCTTCACCTCGTCGACGATTCGATAAATCACGCTGCCCTCGATGACCTTGACTCCCTCCGCCGCTGCACTGCTAATCTGGTCTTGCTCGACCGGCACGCCAAAAGCAACGATGTGGCCTTTTACGGTAGCCGCGAGGTCGACGTCCCCGGGAGTCGGCTGTCCAACCTCGGCCTTGAGTACGATGGGCCGCACTTCTGTGTTGCCCAGCGAAAGCAGGCTCGCGCTCAGCGCCTCGACAGAACCCGCAACATCGGCTCTAACCACGAGGGGGACCTCGACGATGCCGGACGGCGCCTTCTGTTCCTCTCCACCAGCAGTAGCATCTACCCCAACATTTGTACCAGCCGCCACAGCAGTTGCATTGGCTAAACGCCTCTTCTCTTCCTCAATAGCCTTGCGCGCCTCGTTGAGGGCCGTCACATCCTCTGTCATCTTCTGCTGCTCTTGGCGCTCGACGCGTAGGTCCACAACACGGCGGGCTTTCTGCTCGTCGGGCGCCTGGAGGGCCTCGGCGCCGGCTTCGGGCATCTCGCGCCAGCCGTCGATCTCGACAGGCGTGCCAGGCGTGGCGGAGTGGACGAGCGCGCCCGAAGCGTCGCGGAGCTGGCGCACGCGAGTCCACGTGGTGCCGGCTACGATGACCTGGCCAGGCTCCAGCGTACCCCGGCGCACCAGTACGGTGGCGACTTTGCCGCCCGGCTTCTGCGTCGCTTCGAGCACCCAGCCCTCTGTTGGGCCGGTGGTGTCTGCGCGGACGTCCAGCACGTCGGCCAGGGTGATGGCGGCGTCCTCGAGTTCTTGCATGCCCTGGCCCGTCTTGCCAGAGACTTCGACCGTTTGTGTATCTCCGCCGAAGTCTTCGACTTCGATGCCGTGCCGGGCGAGGTCTTGTTTGACGCGACGCGGGTCGGCATCCGGTTTATCCATTTTGTTGATGGCGACGATGATGGGGACACGGGCCTCCTTGGCGTGTTTGATGGCTTCGATGGTTTGCGGCTTGACGGAGTCATCAGCGGCCACAACGAGGACTACAATATCGGTGACATTAGCGCCTCGAGCTCGCATGCTCAAGAATGCTGCGTGGCCTGGGGTGTCGAGGAAGGTGATGGTTCGTCCCGAAGGCATTTCTACGGTAAAGGCTCCGATATGTTGGGTTATCCCACCGTGTTCGGAAGCAGCAACGGAGGACTTGCGTAACCAGTCTAGAAGTGTAGTTTTCCCGTGATCAACGTGGCCCATGATGGTGATGACTGGAGGCCGGGACAGCAAGAAGCTGTCGTCGTCCGGAGCTGGTCGTGCCACCAGGTCTTCTTCAGAAGCATTTGTAGGAAGGATAGGTTCGTAGTTGAATTCCGACGCAATAAGACCTGCAGTCTCCGCGTCAATAACGTGATCATTGCTTATGTCTTCGAAACCGAGTTCCAGGAGTTTGGCTGAGAAATCGTTCACGCGTACGCGCAATGCCGTGGCCAAATTGCCGACGCTAATAAACTCGGGCAGTAGTACGGGCGTGAGTTTTACTTGTTCCTTCTTTTTGGCTTGCTTTTCTATTTTTCTCTGCCTTTTTTTTTCAATTTTGTCAACCGTCCTGTGGTCTAGGTCCTCGTTTGTTTCCCAATCGTCACCTCTTCTATTATTGAATTTACGTGGTTCACGGTCCTTACTCTTCCTTTCTCGGAAGCTCGATGGTTTTCTTCCAGAAGCTCCCGCGCGCCATTGAAATTTGTTCTCTTGTACATCAGGCTTTGAAGCTGTCTTAAACCGTGCGGATCTATCAAGGCGGCGCTTCGTTTGTTCCTCAGTTTTCGTGTCTTGAAAGTCATCCTGTTCAATATCCTCAGATTCTTCTTTTGGGGTTCTACTTTGCTCCTCGCTCACGCGTCTAATATGTCTCCACCCAGAAGCAATTGATCTTTCGCCCGGCTCCGAGGCACCGTCTGGTGTAGCTTTTAGAACGTAACGGACCGGGTCAGCTTTGCGCTCCCCTATTGAATTTGATCGATTTGCCTGTCCTTTTTCCAAGTTAATCGAAGCTCCTTCTCGACGAGTGCTCATATTGTCGGACGCTTGAGTAGCAGCCGATGGCCTCCAGTGGTGACTATCGCGTCGGATATTCTCAATGAGATCTTGCGTTAAAGCCCCTATCTTTCTAGAAGAATTCTTTGAGGCATGAAGACTAGGTTCTGGAGCGGGTGGCTGCGAATTCGCAGCTCTGGAAGCAGGTGCCTGACCCCGAGAATCTTCCCTTGTTCGCGCTCCAAACTGCATTCTGGAGAAGGGGCGGGTGGAAGTTTGCATTCTTTTGACGGGGTTTTGGACAGAATCAGATGCCTTCTCTTGAAATTTGCTTCGTTCACGAGCCCGCGGCCACGGTTGCTTGGCATCAGCTAGAATCTTCTGAACGCGGGCATCGAGGGCCTCCTTGTCGCTCTGCTTTTTGCGTAATGCATTGCGAATTGCTCGCTCCTCCTCTGTAAGTCCATTGTCCTGACTAAAGCCATGCGCTCTTGGTTGTGGTCGCTCGTGCACTTGCTCTTGGTCGGGATCTTCTTGAACGGCGGCAGCGGCAGCACCAGTAGGTTTCCCCGTCGCAGGGGTCGATTGAAGCTTCCGTTGCTGGCTTCGTTGGAGCTGAAGCGAGCGCACAGGTAGCGTAGCACGGCGCGAGAGGCAGAAAACGCACACCGTAGAAGGGCGCCGCATCCTTCCCAAGTCCGAGACGTAGTTGTACTGACTGAAATGGGGTTTGAGTCAATCCCCCAAAAAAAATGAAATGAGATCGGGGATCGGGATCTCAGATCTTGAATCCTGTAAGTAGGGCCACCGAAACTTCCCGGTCTCCAGCCCTAAATTTCAGAATTGTCCCGGGCCGACCATCCGCCGGGCTGCTGTCAGCCCTACCACATGCCAGATGGAGCCTGATCGCTTGATTGGAGCATCGGGGCACCGGGGGCTACACAACAGAGTGAGCGAAAGGGGTGGGTTTAGGTACCTAGGTAAGGGAGAGGAAGGGGCGCGGCCACCAGTGCACGACGCTGGAATCACCCCGCCTGGCCCAGCCCTTAAAAGTTAACCCCCACCAAAATTCAGCTCTCCTTGGCCAAACACACTCCGCACACTCCACACACACAACCTGCCCTGATTTAGTTGTTCGAGAAGCTTCGGGAGCTACTCCTGTGGAACAAAGCTCAAAGGCAAGAGCTCCCATAAGCAGAATTCTTCTAATTCTTCTAATTCTTCCATTTCCCCAGATCGCATCTCACCTCTCCCTCGTCTTCGCGACCCTAAATCTTACCTGTGTCTCTACCGAACCGCAAACACAACTTCCCTAGGACGATCTCGCCTTCCCTTCCTTATCACACCCATTCAACTAGACCTTACTCAAAATGGCTAAAGGTGACTTTCCTACTCCATAGCCTTTCTAAAATGAGACGATCAATATGTTAACTCGTTCTACAGAGCGCAGTGTCGTCTACTTCGACGTCTCCATCGGCGACCACGAGGAGGGCCGCGTTACATTTGAACTGGTGAGTCTCTTTGCCCATATTGCTTTATGGCGCTCTGTAATGGCTCACGGTTTTTTCAAAGTATGACGATGTCGTGCCCAAGACCGTCGAGAACTTCCGCTGCCTTTGCACTGGTGAAAAAGGAGATGGAAAAGCAGGCAAGCCCCTCTCGTACAAAGGTTCTATTTTCCACCGCGTGATCAAGTCCTTTATGATCCAGGGTGGAGATTTCACCAATTTCAACGGTACTGGTGGCGAAAGTATCTACGGCGAAAAGTTCGAGGACGAAAATTTTGACCTGAAGCATGAAAAGCCGTTCCTGCTTTCGATGGCCAATGCCGGCCCGGGGACGAATGGGAGTCAATTTTTCGTGACGACGGTACCCACTCCACATCTCGATGGCAAACATGTCGTATTCGGAGAAGTCAAGGGTGGAAAGGGTATAGTGCGTAAAATTGAGAACTTGCCCACTCAGAGCGACAAGCCACAAGTAGATGTAAAAATCACAGGTATGATGGAGTCCCTTTGCTTTTAAGATTGAACGGTTCCTTTCGGGCTAACATCAATCAGATTGCGGCCAGCTTACTGGGGCGGAAGCGTCATCTGCCGGACAAAAAGCTCCCGATAGCACCGGGGATCCCTACGAAGACTATCCCGAGGATCAGGCCGACATCGACTCTGCTCCAGCAAGTACCATAATAAAGATTAGCTCAGAACTCAAAGACTTTGGAAACACTGCCTTCAAGGCTGCAGATCTTTCTCTAGCTCTTGACAAATACCACAAGGCTCTTCGCTACCTCAACGAGTACCCTTCTCCTCAGGATTCCGATCCAGCTGATACAGGCGCCAAGCTCAACACCTTGAGATTTTCTCTACATAACAACGCAGCTTTGGTCCAAAACAAGCTAAAGGATTTTCGTGGCGCCAGGACCAGTGCTGGCAATGCGCTAGAAGTCAAGGATATTACCGAAGCCGACAAGGCCAAAGCATACTTCCGCCGAGCAACGGCAAATATAGGACTCAAGGATGAAGACGAGGCATTGAGGGACCTAGAGCAGGCAGAGAAGCTAGCACCTGGAGATGCAGCAATAGTTAAGGAGCTAGCTGGCGTCAAAAAGAGGGTAAAGAATGCAGAACAGAAGGAAAAGGCAGCGATGAAAAAGTTTTTCTCCTAAGCACGACCTGTAGCTGCGGACTAGCCCCCCAAATCTTACAAGGTGCCAGAAAAGCTGAGGACAAAACGATGGAGTAATGCATGTCGGCATGGCGTCTTATTTAGGTAAGCATGTTTTCGAGACATAGTGAGTAAGCGGAGGGGACAAGTTGTAATGAGATAAAAAGCTGCACGGAGTCATCTGGAGCAAAACACAGAGTTGAAATTATTCAGGTGCCACAGACGAAATAAACCGATTTACAAATTACAGTCGAGCTACAGCTACTTGTAACAGATGTTGCTTGTAGTTGTTCGGTGCCAGCCGAGATCGTTCCAGACAAAAGCCAGGGATAATGATAATTGACTTTTAGAACCATGGTTTTACGTACAATGGAATCTACGCGATTTGGTTAGTGCGTGTGACTCGTTTCATTTAGCCGAGGCAGGATTGTAACCAAACTCTTAGAGGTAAACTTGCATCCGTTCCTGCAAAAACCCGATATAGGGTAGAAGTCATAAGCAAAATTCAAAATCTCAATAATTTTCGGCTCGGATTTCGTGAAGGCGGCATGTTCCATTTAAAGTTTTGGTGCAATGCATATATACAAAAATGCCTCGGGGTACAGCCCCGCTCTGCCACTGCAGGGGTAATCGACACCGCCTCTCGAAGCTCAGCCTGACCCCGATAAGAACAATGATTCGCATTTCAGGAAATATTAAACCACACCAGCCTCAGCATACAGGTCTTCATCCTGGGATTTCAATGATATATTATATTTTTCAATAAGCTTTATTCTCGTCATACAGCAGGCACAGAAAATGACCTTATAGGAAGATTATCGGTACGAACCACCCCTCTGCTCCCCGAACTTCAACCCCCATCCATGAACCACGATGGCCGAAGTAGCAGGCCTAGTAGTCGGTACGCTCGCGCTGGTAAGCACGTTCCGCGATTGCGTGGAGCTGCTCTCACGGATCTCCACCGCCAGAGCCTTCGACAGGGACTACCGGCGGTTGATCACCAAGCTGGACATCGAAAAAACGCTGCTCCTGCAGTGGGCCGAACGGTTGCATCTCCTAGACGGGCACGACAACGACAAAGACAACAACAAGGACGATGACGGCAGCAGAAGCAGGAAACAGTTGCACGATTCTCGCCTCGACGATCCGCACACGCACGAGCTCGTCGCCCGTGTACTAGGCGAGATCAGAGAGATGCTTGCGGACGCGCACGGGCTCAGGCACAAGTACGGGCTCGAGGAAACGGACGATAGGCTTGTACCTACCATTGCTGGTAAGCAGGTAGCGCTCCTCAGCAACGTACGCAGAGACCATGCTATGAATATGCTGATGTGCACGAGAAATCCGCCTCTGCTAGAGAGGGGATATCCGGTGAAGTTGCTCAAGGTCAAATGGGCCATCCATGACAAAGACAAATTCGCGGCACTGGTGAGCGAGCTGGGCCATTTCTGTTCACGGTTGAACCGGCTCGTTCCTCCGCTGCACGAGAGGCAGGTGGACAGCATGATGTTGGATGATGTGCAGCAAGTGTCCCACTCCCCGTTCCTGCGTCTTATGCAGGAAGCTTTGCGGAGCACTGAAGCCATGAGTTCCACGTTTGCAGACCAATCACTACGTAAAATGGCAACGGAACAGCTTATTTTGCGACAACTTTGGTTCCGAGGTATGCGTGGACGGATCGATGGGGTTGGTGGTGCCCATTTTCGCACATTAGGGTGGGTGCTGCAGCCTCCATCGGAAGGGGTACCATGGAATGACCTAGCAGAGTGGCTAAGGGCAGGAGACGGCACTTATTGGATCGCGGGTAAGCCAGGAAGCGGGAAATCGACGTTGATGAAGTATCTTTATTCCCAAGACAGAGTAAACTCATTGTTTCAAGAATGGGCGGGTAATCCAAGGACGGCTGAAAACGCAACGGGAGATGGGGGTACTGAAGGCATTACTATCGCGGCTTTCTTCTTTTGGAACCTAGGAAACAAGCTGCAAAAATCGCTGGAGGGCATGATGAGGACCATTCTACATGATGTTCTTACCGACGACTACTATCTGATGCCTGAGTTACTTCCAGACATGTGGCGGGAAGCGCATGAACCGCAAGGACTAGAAATAGCGCTTCCTTCAGTAGTAGAGATGAGGTCTGCGTTCAAAATTTTGGTAAATATGAGGGAAACTTCACGTAAGTATTTGTTTTTCATCGACGGCTTGGACGAGCTTGACGGCGATCATCGCGATGCGGCCGAATTTTTGAAGATGTTGGCCGGGAGCAAGTCTATCAAGATCATTGTCTCTAGCAGAGAGCATTCTATCTTCTTTGATGTGTTCGGAAAGCTTCCGACACTAAGGGTTCAGGATCTTACACACAACGATATTGCCGCCTATGTGCACGACGTAGTTGGACAGCACGACCGGATGCGGGAGCTCCTCGAACGGCATCCGCAGTATGCATCCAATCTTCTATCAAAGCTCATCGGTAAGGCCTCCGGTGTCTTTCTCTGGGTGATTCTCTCGTGTCGCTCACTCCTCGATGGATTTGCGGCCTACGATAGTCTAGAGGAACTGGACCGGCGTATCGATGAGCTTCCGCCCGAACTCGAAAACTTATTCAGGCAGATCCTCGGCAAGATCGAGGCACGATACCAATCCCAGGCAGCCAAGCTGCTACGCATATCATTCGAAAATATGAAGTTACCAAGAGTTGGTTGGGAACCGGGAGACATGCCGGCAATCGGGTTAGCACGTACGGTTGAGGCGGATATGAGAATTGGCGATGGCTCTAGAGCACAGCTTCAGGACGATGAAGTGGCACCATTGCTGAACGTACTGCAGGGCAGATTGAGAAGCAGGTGCTGCGGCTTAATTGAAATCCAGGGGTACGAGGACCCAGTCAGCGCGTCAATTCGCTTCATGCACCGAACAGTCTTTGAATTCTTAGAAGCTACTCCAGAAATATGGGGCAGCGCAAGCATGTGTGTGCAAGACGAGGACTTCCATGCTTTTGGAGCCTTGGCCGATATCGATTTAAGCTTTGCAGCTGCAGCAAATGGACTTATCACTAACAAGCGGAAGTTTAGATTGTTGACGAGTGCTTGCGTCTGGTACTCGAAAATGGAGAATGAAGTAAAAGGCAAAAGTTACCCAGTCCTGTTACTAGAGTTTAAGAAGCTCGCGCGTCGGGTGGCTGCTGAATACCGGTCGCGTTCTCTGATGCACACTTGCAAATACGTAGTAAAATTTTTGATTAGACATGGAATCGATCCTGGGGAAGGAGAAGAAGGAGAAGAAGAAGAAGAAAGGGCCAGACTAAGAGAGTTAGCCGCGGAGATGAGATACATGACAGTGACCCGGCAAAGGGAGAATGGAGGCGACAATGGCTGGGGCAGTGTCACACCGGTGAAACCTACAGGTACGAGTAGAATAAAAGGGTCTACAGAGCACAGCGCGTGGGCGTTCGAGCGACAGCAAGTGGACGAGCGGGATAAGCTTTTGTCGGGGGGAAAACAAGCAACCGCCAACGTTACATCCATAGAAGCCATAGAAGGGAGAAAAGGGGAACATCGGCCAGTGCCCCCCAAACTAGGAAGCTCTTTGAGTGACCCCGGGTGAGTACTAAGTAGTCAGGGTCCACCGCCACCTTTGATTGATTAACAGGGAGTAGGTAGGTACCTAGGTAGGTAGATACCTAGACTACCTAGATTAGGTACTACTATGTATGTAAGCTACTATGTACTATGTAAGGATGCCCTTCAAGATCGGCAAATCATCTCTATTGTTTAACGAATCAGATACTGAAAGATGCTCTGAGCGGTAGAAAAAGAATCCAGGAAACATTAGGGAGCGGGCGGGTGGTCTTCTAGCGCAGTTCCCCCTGTGCCTGTCAGCGCAACCCCGTGAGCCAACCACACCGCCCAAAAACCCTCCGCACCGATAGCACCGATGGCACCGATGGCACCGATGGCACCGATGGCACCTGCTGCGAACCTCGTGCAACCCAAAACCTTCCATCATCCACAACGCAGCCAACCGAAGCCTCACACAAGCCTTTTCTCTCCCCTTGCGCCATCGTGCACTCGACCTGGCTGGCGATTCGCGCAAAGCCTAGTATCCTTACGAAGTAGAGGTATTCCTAGAGGTATCCTTAGTATCCTTAGCTGCGCAGCAACCAGGGCAATGTTGTATCGCTATCCCCATGGATCCACCTGAGCTCGGGTACAGCGGAGTTCGCCATCATCTCACATGAGCGGAGCAGCCCAGTGTCTCTCTCTCTCTCTCTCTCATATGGACGTCGAGATGCTAGGACCTTTGCGGTCCCAGATCGTCGCCGTCCTTCAGTATAAGTTTCCTATCCCCAGCTGCTTCCACTCCCTCCGCGTCTCGAGTCTCTCCTTCCCTACAGTCCTCTTCTCCTCCTCCTCCTCCATCATGCCCTCCTTCAAGCAACTCGCCGCGGGTGCAGGCCTGCTCTCCATTGCCGCTGCCGGACCAAAGAGCTGTCCGACCACCAACGACACCCCGTTGTCGTGCAGGAACACCACCGCCGTCGACGACCTGTGCTGCTTCAACCACCCCGGCGGCCAGCTGCTGCAGACCCAGTTCTGGGACACCAACCCGTCCACCGGCCCCGTGGACTCGTGGACCGTGCATGGACTCTGGTAAGATTTCACTGTCTTCTTCTTCCTCCAATTAAAAAAAAAAAAAGTAGAACTCTCTGTCTCTAACGGTGTCATCCTCACAGGCCCGACTACTGCGACGGCACCTACCCCCAGTTCTGCGACAAGTCGCGCGAGTACACCAACATAAGCGCCATCATCAACGCGGCCGACCCGGGGCTGCACCAGTACATGGACACGTACTGGAAGGACTACCAGGGCAACGACGAGTCCTTCTGGGCGCACGAGTGGGACAAGCACGGCACGTGCATCAGCTCGCTGGAGCCGCACTGCTACACGGACTACAAGCCGCAGGAGGAGGTGGTCGACTACTTCCGCAAGGCGGTCGAGCTCTACAAGACGCTCCCCAGCTACAAGTTCCTCTCGGACGCCGGCATCGTGCCCTCCACCTCCAAGACTTATTCGTCGTCCGCCATCCTGGCCGCCCTGAAAGCGCCCCGCGGCGTCGGCGTCACCATCCAGTGCCGCAACGGCGAGCTCGACGAGATCTGGTACTTCTACAACACCCGCGGCAGCGCGCAGACGGGCGAGTTTGTGCCCTCCGAGCCGGACGGCGCCAAGTCCTCCTGCCCGGCCCAGGGCGTCAAGTACCTGCCCAAGAGCGGCAACGGTGGTGGCGGAGGTGGCGGCGGAAGCACCACAACTACCACAACCAAAACCACGAGCACCACCTCCCAACCCGGCGGCGACCCGACGGGCACCCCCTCCCCCTTCTCCGGCCGCGGCACCTTGGCGGTAACCAGCAGCGGCAAGCAGCAAGGGTGCCTGATCAGCACGGGCAAGTGGATGGTGGGCGCCACGTGCGCCACGTACACGGCTGCTGCTGCTGCGTCGAGCGGTCAGGACGGCTTCACCCTCTCCAGCAGCAAGGGTCCCTGTGCGGTCGGTTCCGACGGCGCTTTCGCCTGCGCCAGCGGGACCAAGGCCCAGGTTTTTGCTTCCGGCGCCGATGGCAGACTCGCCGCGGCGGCTGGGCAGAGTGGGGGGTGGGCCGCCGATGAGGTGCCGGCTAGTACCAAGCAGGTTGCCGTCCGGAGTGGCGCGGGGAGCGTGCAGGTGAGCATTGCTTGGGCGAAATAAATGTTTGACCTTCGAGGGGGGATCGGGAAACCCCTTTGTAAATCTATAGGTCGTATGTGTGATGTTACACGTGTGTTGCATATATGGGGTCATTTGTAATAGCATTTTCGTGTTTTTTTGGCATACATATGATAGCTTGTCATGTTGTACGGGATTACGTATTGGATCGTACTTCTAGTATTTATACTAAACATGTAGGTGGTGATAGGTGTTAAAGAACTAGCTCATATATCGTATATTTCATCGTCTTGCCGATCAGCGTATCTGTTACCCGGGACTTGATGAATTAAGAAGAACCCCAGTCCATGGTATTGGGATACCCAGGAATTACGGTTCAGCGGGGCGTGGGAAACACATTCTTGGAAGAAACTATCTCTCAAAGCTTAACCGTCCTTGAGATAATCTCGTCAACACTCTCCAGTAAACTCGTAGGATAGTACTATTCCTTCCAGTGTGCAAGCAATAGACACATAAAAGCCTTCTAGAAGACTCAGTCGACGGCTCTCTTTCCTAACCCTCATCCCGCAACCCAAGCTTTTTCTAAGAGAAGAGTCAAGTCAATCGGTGCTAAATTCGTGTGGACTTGCTCAACAGAGTAAATTTTGGTAATTCGAAGGCTTTCACGGAAACTATACATGTCCGGATACTAAAGCGGGTGGGCTAGAGTCGTAGAACCATTGTAGTGTCCATTTGCTTTGATACTACCCATTTTCTTCATAGCTACGACCACTCTGAGGATCTTTATCCTTCATCTTATACCAAACATAGTGGTTGCCCATCTAGGACTGAAATTTCTTCTGGGCTCTGCTTCCACCTCTGTGGCATAGATCACTGTAGGGTCTCTGGACTTGCTTGGTGGTGAGGCTCAGGAATCGACAGGCATTCTATTGAAAGGTTGAACATAGCACAATGCAAGTACCGCTAATTGTTCAGACTATTCCTAACCTTAGTGACCAACTATACATCAGTGAGTGACTCGCACACGAGCAGATGCACATCAAGGCAACAACAACACTTTTTCTCGACAGGTCGTAACATATATTGATATATAAAGTATTTACCAAGAAAACGGCTTCGCTGAACACATTCAAACGTGCGTACCTAGATATACACCCAAGTATAAAAGTGTCGAAGACCCCAAGAAATGAAATAAGAGGAGGAAGGAGAATAACCCCCATCAAAATGGGAAAAACCAAGGCGGTGCTGTATACCTAGGTATCCAGTACAAGAGCCTGCATAGAATACACACAGTTTTGCTCAAAACGCCAGCCTCGCGTTCTCTCCAGCAAGCAAAGTCCCATATGTACCCTGTTACTGTTACTCCGCGTACCTGTTACCCCCAAAAACCGATCCCACTCTATTTCCCACCCCTCCGTGACCTGGAGAACCCCCCATTTCCGTATCCATAGTTGTACATACCTACATACATACAAATGCATCATTCTTACAAGGAAAGAGAGAGAGAGAAAAAAACACCGCCAGGGCAGTCTATTGTTGTTAGTTTTCTGCCCTGATCCGGTTTTCGTTCTACCCAACCACCACCGCCAAGCACACAACGACGCCGGCATACACCCCCACCTGCCTCCTCCACCTGTCGCCGAGCTCAGGCAGCATGCCGCAGCCGATCATGCCGCCCAGCACGATGGCGCCGAGAACGACCCTGGCAATGAACTTGGGCACGAACTTGAACGCCAGGATGGTCAGCAGCACCGCGCCGCCGGTGAACAGCGCCGACTCCCTCTCGTCCCGCCTTGCACGATCGGCAGCAACAACGGACGAGCGGACCAGCTGTTGGCCCCCTTGTCCCTGTGACTGCTCCGGGCTTAGCGTCGCGAGGTCCTCGAGCCGAGCGAGGAACTCCGCGCTGAGCGGGGATGCCCGGATGAGCTGCTTCAGCTTCTCTACCGCCTCGGGATCGGGACTTGCGACGCGGGAGAGGGAGTGGTACGAGGTGAGGGCTCGGTGATACTGCTCCAGCTTGCCGCCCAGGAGGCCGAATAGCTCCGCCCGTCTCCATTCCAGGTGCGTGCGCTGCTCCAGGGAGAGTGGAGTCGAGCTTCGTTTGGTTGGTCTGGGGGATGGTTCGGGGGGCGTCTGCAGCGTGGTATCTACGCTGGCGAGGTCCTTTTCTAGTCGCTGGAGCTCCGATTGGAGTTGTAGGAGGAGAGTATTGGTGAGCGCTTCGAAGCGCCTGTAGATCGGTCGAATCGAGTCTGAGGATGTGGAGGTTGCCGAGAGCTTGGAGACGAGGTCGGTTGGGTGAGTCGGGCCACGAGCGCTTTCCACCTGTCGGTTGCGCTGGACCGGAACTAGGGACTGTGACAGCGCTTGCGGTGCATAAGTGGCCGTCTGAGGGACAGACCGCGACGGCCGATTGTAGAACGATTCTGGTGAAGAGTCGAGATCCAATTGACGAGGCCGAGCCGATCTCCGGGTTACTTGGGTCACTTTGCGACCCTCTGAGGACGAATGGTCCGAACTGCTCGAATTAACGGATATTCCAGAGTCTGAATGAAAACTGGCAGACACTGGCCGACTTCGTGGAGTCAGCGGGATTCTATCCGATGTATCCGGCCGGCGGGGCGTAGATGGTATAGGTATGGGACGAGATATTTCAGCCGACTCCTCATCTTTTACCAAATCACCATTCTCGCCATCCTCGTCCTCGTCCTCATCACTCGATTCTTCTTCTTCGTCCTCATCGTCGTCCTCGTCCACCTCATCATCATCTGGGTCGCTTTCATTGGATTGCTCTTCGTCGCTGTCGTCGTCCTCCATGAAAGCAAAAACATTGGGCCGGCACTCTACCAGACTTTCCGGCGGCGTAGGATGGGCCTGTTTTGGGTGCGACGTAGGCGTAGCAGGGGAAGGTGACGAGGGGGGCTTGCTGAGGGTGTTCCGGGCTATCCGTTGCTGACGCGCGTAAGATTCCGGAGTAACTGTCGAATTCGAGCTATTGGAATTGTTGGAATTATTGGAGACTTTGGTGATGGAGGAGAAGAGAGATGTCAACGACGGCGACGTCGGCTGTTGCTGCTTCTTGAGCTGCTTGCGAGCCTTCATGGCTTTGGAAGGCATGATGACGGTAAATGATAATGAATGCCTGTTTGGTTGACCCTGTCGCAATTATAGTTTCAATCAATGTGGGCGAGTTTGTTCAAGAGGCCCCGCCTGACTTCCCTTTCCGATCCAGTCGATAGACGCTGTACCACCTCTCCCGATGCGCACGGCGCATATGCTGGTGATACAGACGAATGTGTATAACGCCGCGAGGCACCTTGCTTCGCGGCGATCTATACAACGAACAAAGTACGATAGGCTGGGAAAGTCGCCAGCGACAAAGAATAGAACCTTGCTCCAAGAAAGCAAACAGGAAGAACAAATGAGACGAGATCGAGAGAGAGAGAGAGAGAGAGAGAGAGAATAATTGAGGTCTATAATGGCCGTGCAATAGTAGAGTACTCGTACGTACTCCTCCTCCTCCCCATGAACCAGCGGTGCTCTCTCTCTCTCTTCGCTCACGGTTAGAAACGCCGATGCAACGTGCTGCGGCCAAAGTCAAAGTCCCCCCTCCGCACCGCTACCTGAACGGGTATCTTGAAACACTTCAACTCGCCTCGGATGTTTCAGCCCCGCAAGCTTGCTCCTCGCACGTTTATGCTCGTCATAGTAGCGATCTATGTTGTAGGTTTTCTGTTCTTTTTACTTTTGGATGGGAGAAAATAGAAGCGAAAGAAAGGTAATCTGCTGAGGTTCTTTTTAAGGAACGATAAGCGGCTGATGAGTTGCTGCCCGACGACGGATTTGGCTGTAGTGCATTGCAGCACAAGACGCGAGGAACAAGCGGGGGGGGGATTGGAAGAATGTGAAATCAGGTGTCATTTTCACTGCGTAAAGGTAGAGGTAGAGGTAGAGGTAGAGAGAGGCTCACCACTGTGCCACTTCATGGTGCAGCCCGTGCGAGGACGGCGACGAGGGAGGACGAATTCGCACGGTTATCGCAGTGAGTGACTACTACCACCACTACTTCAGCGCCGGTGTCTCTGCATGGATGGAGGCTCGGGCAGGCGAGGAAAAGGCAAGCACGGTCCTGCTTTTCTTGTCAGCGTGTCGGCCCAGTAGGCGGCTCTGCTTTTCATTGGGAGCAGGGCGAACGAAGGATTGAAGCTTCTGCGATGTGAAGATGTTTGTGAGTGGGCGGGAAGCTGTGACGCGGCGCACAGGGGCGGCTTTGGTTGGACGGTGGCGGAGAGCCCAGGGAGCCCAGGGAGCCCAGGTAGCCCGGCGAAGGACGTGCTTGGAGCGGCGTCTTTTGCCTCCCCCTCCCCCTTCCCCCCAGATTTCTCTTGTCTACTATGTAGATAGGTGGGTACGAGTACATGGGTAGGTATCCTAGCAGTTATTATTATTGCTTGCAAATAATAATGGCACATGCTAAATACTATGTAGATGCTGGTTCGAGCAAAGCAAAGCCTCTATCTCACCTTCATCGCGAGTCCCATTTTTAATCTCGAGAGATCTCCCCCGGAATCCCGGATCCTCCAGTCTTGTACTCGTACCTCAGAAAGCTAAATCATCCCGACCGCGATTCAGGCCGATTCTCCGTCTGGACATTGTGGAGACAACGACGATCCGTGGCTTACAGACTATCTGTCCTTGATCGCAGAGTTCTACATGCATGCATCGGGATCTGGGAGGCTTGGAAGCTGCCATCTAGCGGGCTGGATAGTTGGTTAGGGAGAGAAAGAGGCGTAAACGAACTGCCGCTCACAACGCAGTGGCCTGATGGTGGGGAGATTTGGCGGAGAAAGCCGGCTGAGCCGCTGCTCTAAAGCCCGTCAAACCCCGAAGCAGTCACATCGTTCGGTTCGCCCAGCGTTCGGTAACTCATAAAGTGAAAGAAGGGTCTTACACCAACCAAAATTTCTCCCATATCTAATGCATGGCAGTCCTAAAGTTGTACCTGGCTCCTGCCTGTCTCGGCGGATTTTTTTCATAAGATACTGCTCAGCCTGGCTGTGGGGTCTTAAGTCCATGGGGACCTCAATGGGGATGTGGGGCCCCTTGTAGGAGTCTGCAAAGACAGCTAGGTGGCTATCTACGTCATGCTCTCCTGGGTTGCAGATGTGCTTACAGATGTGCTGACAAGTGAAAAACTTCATGATGTAGGTATATATCAAGCTCATGGGAGCTGTCATTTCGATTCTTTTGAACTCAAATGAGTCTCTCGAACTTTACGATCAATATGCCATCTGACAGCTCCTCAGTAACTCCCCTTCTCCTGATCGGAGGCCAATCTTCCCGCATGGGCCGCCCCAAGCATCTTCTCCCACTACCGAACTCTAAGCCACTCTACTTACATCTTTTGGAGCTTCTTAATGCTGCGTTTCCCGAATCTACTATCCTGGTTTCTGTCCATGGCCATATTCCAGAGGACTCTCTGCAGCTTCCCGCTACTATTCCTACGGAGGTTGTTCGCGACTCGAGCATAATTGACGCCTCCGGACCAGCTTTAGGGATGCTCACCGCTCATTTCCAACATCCCGGTTCCACCCTACTCGTGGTCCCTTGCAGCCATCCTTTGGTCACCGTCGAGACGTTCGAGTTCCTCTTGAAGGAATATGTGTCACCGGAGACCTGCTTCGAGAACGAAAACGGCTCCCTAGAGCCACTGTTGGGATTGTGGGGTCCGGAAGCTCTGAAAAGACTGGCGGAACGATGCAAAGCCGGCCATCACGAAGCTGACACCGCCGTAGAGGACCTACGGAACCAGTGGCAGGGAAGGGTTCTGACTGTACAGGACCTAGGCGATATGGCAGACGTGGGAAGAAGGTGGTTGAAGCCGGCCCGTACCCCGCAGGAATGGGAAGAATGCATGGGTATCCACCAGCCAAAGTATTCGATCTCAGCAGCGAGACTCCAAACCAGTATCTAAACGGCTCAAAGTCGCAGTTTCGGGGGGGGCAAAGGTTTGGTGCTCGCACCGCCTCAAGGCCATAGCAGAAGAGGCAAAAATACCCAGCAGTACCTATTGGCGCTACTTCTAGCATCGGCAAATATGAATACCAGCCTACTAACTCAAATAATCTGAATCTTATAGCTTTTGTGGGGTCATAGACGCAAGAATTATGAAATCAAGGGTCTCAAGCGTTTGTGGCTGCTGCAACAACAAGCTTGATTCACTTGGATCAACAAACTACTCTTGGTGGCCGAACATTTAATGTGGTACGATCTTCGGCTTCTATGTTTAATGTTTATGAGGTGTTCGATGGCGATGGTTGACTTGTTCATGCAATTCACTCTGGTCCGCTAAATGGGCGATCAGCAGACCCGCGCATCCATAAGATGTCGCAATACGGAAGGTGCAGTAGTAGCATATCTAGTTTATGTCCAAAGCATATCCAGAACGTATGAAGAGTAATATAAGTACTGTTTAATCAAAAGAGATTACACCCTGCTGTCCTAGAGCTTAGTTGTAGGATCAAGTGTTCAGGTCCATTTCCAATTTACACGTACTTGTGTGGGAAAAGCACCATAAGAAGTTGCCTAGACATGCAGTGCAGGGTACATAGTAAGAGCACTGTCTCCGATTATGTCAGCTCGTGGAACTTCAGCCCACTCGTAGGTTTGTCCAAGCGTTTGCCTTTGGGAGGAATATTTCTTTGTAGCCTGCCATGCAAACACTTCACTCTTGCTCCTTGGCGCATAGAGCAAAAAGAAACTCAGTGGGCAAAAAATCATGAACCCAACCATCGCTCAGCTTGAACCAACAGTCTCAGTGGAATCTTCATTATACAAAATTTTATGATTTAGACATCATCGGTTACCTATCTACCTACCTAGGTAGGTTGTCCTTTCGATAACTTTGTTCAGTTACACTTCTACGTATGGGTAACAGATACGGGTTCAATCTGGAAACCAACCGCAAGCAAATACCTCAGCCTGCGCTCTGATCAACGAATATTGGTATGCTTTGTAAATTACCAATACGATCCTTTCTTACCGGCACATTATGTACCTTTCTTAACATACTCGTTGTTTAGCTGCTCGACTTGTCATCAGAAGTTGCTCTAAACATATAACATGATCACGAGAGCGTGGTCACATTTAACTTGAACCATTACAGAAGTAACCCATCCCAAAAAAAAAAAAAAAAAAAAAAAGCACCTGATCACATCCAAGTATAAAATATATGGTAGACGGTATCGTTTTTCGCTGAGTTTCTGGCAACAGGCTAAAAGTCCTAGGAAGACAATCTCCCATGGTTAATCTGTCATCAGCCCAGCCAAGGCAATACTCAAATCACAGATTGATTTATTGAGACTTTCTCTCGGCTTGACATAGTTCTAATTACTACCAGGGCAACAATGGATTGAAATGAAGGTTTGATTAACGCCTTTGAGGTTGTGAGTGAATTATATACCTAGGTAGGTATGTAGGGAAAGGCTTAGCGCCAAGACCGAAGCTATACAAAGGCGTTGTGGATACACTGCGTACGGTAGAATTCAATACTCCTACAACAACATACATATATTACTACTAAGTGCTATCTCTTTGTCACGCTTCTATTACATCCATCAGAATATATAATCACGCAAGCAAACTTACTCAATACTATGTCTCAGCCCCCCCACACGAGTCCACTGCAGAAAAGATGCTTGACAAGTTCCGCGGCACTAGTCGTGTGAAGAGCAAGCTCACCAATGCAAAGTGGTTTTAATACTAATAAATGTGAGTGATCAATCTCTCGCGCACCTAGTTTTAACTACCACATTACATTCATTTATTTTCCCAACACCTGAACAGCATCAAAAAAAAATGGCTTCGAACCTAGAAGGCAACCTTTATGGCTATGCTAACGTTATTGCAGGATGGGTCTTGTTGTTACTTGGCGGCATATTCCTTGGGCTCAGGCTTTGGTCTCGGCGGATCAAAAAGAAAGCGCTGCAGTTGAACGATTGGTTTGCCGTAATCACCATGATACTTAACGCCGTCCTCGTGTCTCATACAACACAAGCGATAATAGAGCTAGGATTAGGACAGCCAGCTGACAAGATTGGACCGCAAAAGAGTCGTGCGCTTCTAAAGGTGATGAGCACTCAGCCGTCGAATTATCTGCCGACCCTGTCGCTAATACATTGCAGGCACTCGTCGGGATCAAACCCGAATGGGCATTTGCAAACGCCTTTGTCAAGCTGTCGATCCTGCACCTATACGTTAAAGTCTTTGTGAAAAGATGGCTGAAGATCGCATCGTGGATCGTGATGGGCCTTTCTGTCCTCTACAGTCTGAGTGCCTTCCTCGAAGTATTCTTGTCGTGCTTTCCGATTGCATACCTTTGGGAGCCGGAAATGCATCCTGGTGGTCGCTGCATCGACCTTGCACAAGCTTGGCTTTCAGTCGGGATTGCAAACCTAATAATTGACACGCTCATAATAGTCCTTCCACTGCCAGTGGTATGGAGCTTGCAAATGGACAGGAAACGTAAGCTTGGTCTCACGGCCACATTTTCTCTGGGAGGGATGTGAGTCTCCCCACAAACTTTCTCTGCCCTTGCCTCGGTAGGCAGCTAACATTTTCAGAATTATTATCGTCACCGGCATTCGGCTGAAAAGCATTCTTGAGTTCGACGAGGCTCATGCTTCCTATACTCTATGTCCCGTAGTGTTCTGGTCACTCTTGGAACCTCTTCTAGGACTCATCAATTGTTGCCTACCGTTGATCCAGCCAGCAGTGCTTCGCTTGACTGGAATGTTAGAATCGCTCACCACTCGTCGTAAATCTTCACCAATAGAGCTTTCTGCCTTTAGACAAAGGCCTGCGAGCATTACTGGTTTTCCCAAACCCCGAGTGACACACACTGCCAGAACAACCGCTAGCAGAAGCAGAAGCAGCTATACCGCGAGTGCATTCCACGATCAACTATGCGATGCCGAGAATGAGTGTGATTCCTGCCCACCACAAAATGGTATTATGGTACAACGAGAATTCGAGATAGATTGGGGGAAAGGCTGAGGAACTGCCTACCCTGGCATTCACCAAACCGTCTGACCCAGCAAACGATCCCACCAAAAGCCCCGTGAGTCAGGCTATTTACTGTAGCCCATGTACATTTAGGTGTTCTATAGCAATTACAGGCGTTCGAGCCCCAAAATAGTTACGTGAGGCAGCCTTGCCACATCATATTGAAATGAATGAGTCGGAGCTCGGCGAGTCACCATCGGGCTGTCTTCGTTCCGATCTATCGACGGCGCCTTCAAATGTCGTCGATTACACGGCACGACTTCAGTATACGGCGTGTCCAGGACAGCGACCAATGCCTGAAGCCAGTTGGATTCCAACGACTATCGGTTTCTTAAATGCCATCTTTGTTCGGCGAAGTGTGGAGATGATGCTCTGAAATCAAGCGAATGAACTCCCTGTATCGCTCATGACTCGGGTAGTGGGTCCGCTAGCTCTCTGGAGACTCGAGCCGAGGTGGCGGTGGTTAGTGGTATGACGATGTGATAATAATAATGTCGACCGTTATAAGTAGTATCCTACGGCTAAAAATTGCGCCCATTATTACCAAAGCATCGGTACGGGATCGCATCTTTTGCTTGGTATCTGTGGAGCCTCAAATATCCCCTTCCGGATGGTGTTTTCTCGAGTCTTCTTGTAGAGTAAGCCACAGCCTTCCACTCTGTGTTTGCAGTCGTTGCTGGAAGGGGAAGTCTCTCTCTCTCTCTCTCTCTCTCTCTCTCTCTCTCTAGATCCTTCTAGTAGTGGTCCCACGGTTGTCCTATAGCAAATAGACTTTTTGCCCATCTAACGCGCTCCCTCCCTCGGAATGTCAAATTCTGGCGCGCAGTCCGACAGGGCTGCCGAACAAGCCCATGCAGAAGACAAGTTGGGTTCCAGCGGCCGAAGCTCATATGCCGGGCCCCCAGAAAACAACAACGATGCTCGGCGCACAGACGACGCCATCGTGCACCGCTATCTCGAATGGGAAACCAACTTCCACGAGGCGGACGCCGACGACGACAACGACAATGACGCGCAGCTGTCGCGCACGGATTCGGCTGGCTCGAAGGCTCGATCGGCACCACCACCGCCCGACATGAAAAAGTACACCAACCCCATGTCCTGGTCGCCGGCTCGCAAGCGCTTCATCACCTGGCTGTCGTGCCTGACGACGGTGTTCACGGCGTACACGCCGGGCGCGTACTCGGCGGGGCTGGTGGCGTACGAGGCCGAGTGGGGCGTGTCGCGGACGGCGGCGGTGGCGGGCGGCGTGACGGCCTTCGTCATCTTCTTCGGCGCCGCGCCCATGTTCCTGGCCCCCTTCTCCGAGCTGGCGGGGCGCCGCCCCGTCTTCGTGCCCGCCGGCATCGTCTACGTCGTTTCCCAGGTCGCTGCCGCCGTGACCCGCAGCTTCGGCGGTATGGTCGCCAGCCGCGTGCTGGCCGGCATCAGCAGCAGCGTCTTCTCCACCATGGTTAGCGGCGTGCTGGCCGACATCTACCTCAAGGAGGACCGCAACACCAGCATGGCCCTTTTCGCCGGCGCCACCATGTTCGGAACCGGCCTTGGGCCCCTGGTTTCTGGCATCACCGTGCAGTACCTGGACTGGAGGTGGATCTGGTACGAGCAGGTTATCATCTGCGGCGTGGTGCTGCTCGGCATGGTCGCTTTTTTTAAAGAAACCCGAGGAGCCATCCTCTTGAGCCGCAGGGCCGCTGCACTGAACAAGTGGTACGAGGCCCTGGAGGAGCACGCTCCCGGCCATGTACACCGGACGGTAGTTGAGGGTGAAAAGGCAGAACGGGTCCGGTGGAAGGTTCTGGCGGATGAGGAGCGCGCTTCTCTGTTGCAAATGGTAAAGATATCTTTGGTGCGGCCTTTCCATTTCCTCGTCACCGAAAGCGTGGTGTTTTGGTTTTCTCTGTGGATATCCTTCGCATGGGGTGTGCTCTATGCCGGATTTAGAGCCATTCCGATCTGGGGTACGATGTCTCAGGGGTTTAACGACGAACAAAATGGTGCCATCTTTGCTTCGATTTGCATTGCCTCGATAATATCGGTCATTTTAGCTATCTGGCAGGGCCGTTATGCGGCCAAGTCGCCATGGTTTCCCAAAACTCCCGAGGGGCGGTTATATTTCACTTGCGTGCAGGCTACGCTCCTTCCTATCGGCCTTTTCTGGTTCGGCTGGACATCGTACTCCTCGATTCCCTGGGTTGTCGGAGCCTTTGCTATTGGGGCGTTGACTATGGGCATTTTCAGCATCTATCTCGCCGTTTTCAACTATTTTGCTGATGTATATCATATCTATTCAAGCAGTGTCAATGCGGCTCAAAGCTTTGCAAGAAACATTATCGCAGGAGTTATACCACTAGTTGTTGACCCCATGTTTAGGAATCTTACCTTCCAAGGCGGCTGCAGTCTACTGGGTGGAATCGCCGCCGTATTGACGTTTGTTCCATGGGTTCTAGTTATATATGGAGAGCGAATACGTGCCAGGAGTAAGGTTGCGAAAAGTCTTGAACAATAAGCCAAATTAAAATCACAGCGTAGACACAAAGCAGAAACCTAAAGTATAGATACACTACTATAGAAAGTTAGGACGTTATATTCTTTTTTTGCCCTTGATATATTTTGTGGGTTAAGAATTCGACGTAGCGATACTAAAACCCCGCGCAATGCTGTATAAATTTGTTCAAGCTTCGTGTAAATATCATACACGGCTTTTAAGCCTCACCAGACCAGGATAAACAATTTTGTATCTCTACTTTAGATTTATACTCTCCAAACGCCACTCAGTAGTCTTTCAAGTCTTCGCCCATTTCCTTCTTGACAATACTCCTCGTCAAAGACATCAGCTGCTCACCTAGCTCATTGTCCTGACTCAAATTGTTTCCCTGCTCTGACACAGCCGGCGGACAGATGTACTCGCCGGTCTTCTCCGTCGCCGTGGCGGCGTACAGTGCGCTCACCGCCCCCTCGAATTGGTCCTTCTGGAACGGTGCCATGCCTTTGCTCATGGCATATCCGCCCAATGGATATGGCTCGTGGATGTCGAGCTGCGCCGTCATAATTCCTCGACCCGAGTTGTTTATCAGGATGTCGAGTCGCGAGGTCTTAGACGCGATTTCGTCGGCGACGAGCTGTACGCCTGACCAGTCCGTTAGGTCGCATTTGTACCAGGTCACTCTAGAAGCCGCATCGGCGCCCAGTTCAGACTTGATGGCAGAGAGAGCTCCATCGACGACTTCCTGTGAAACAGAGAGAAGGTGGATATGACCGATGTTACGAGCGAGTAGAGTGTGAGAGACTCCATAGCCGATACCTTCAGAGCCACCCGTCACGATGGCTACCTTGGAAGTAAGGTCTGGGACATCGTCAATAGAAAAAGGGTGCGTGGCAATATTCTGAGCCCTGCCGCCAAAGTTCTCAGCGATGGTGTTCTTGATCGTAGACGCCATACTTCGATTCAACCACAACTTGAGTACATCCGTTGGAAGAAAAGAAGTTGAAATAGCTTGGATGGGAGACACAGGGCAAAGCGAGTGGCAAATTTTTATATATGTCAACATAGGTCTGCAAAAGGTGTTGAGGTCATCATACAAATAAATACCTACATGTAGAGTTGCATCATCGCCTTTGCCCACGCATTCTCAGGGACAGACAAGCAAACAGGTTGCAGGGCCCAAACAGACATAACTAGACTTCGTAAAGGATAATTACAAACCAATTAAAAACAGACATCGAAGGGGTCGAAAAGCGAAGCTCGCCTCCGTATAAGCGGCGTTCTTTGAACGGTGAGAGTTTACATGCCGCTCAACCTAACACCTCGGTTCACTAAAAGAAGAAGCCTTCCAGGATAGAATTGTTAAGACTGAGCCCAATCGCTATGCTGGCAAGGCGTGCGGTTAAAAAGCCGAACCTAAAGCCAACGCTCGTGGCAAGTCAGTCCCGAAACAATTCGGGGATACCTGCGGACTGGCCCTCGGGCCGGGTTTGCTATCAAGAACATTGAATACTCCATATTACGGAGTTAGAGTTCACGTAAATCCTGCTCATATCTTGTTACCTCGAGAGATCTAGATTTGCGTTGTCGGCTCAAAGCATGTTTAGGTCTTAATATTGTTTCTGGCGAATGTATGAGGCGCTACGGACTTTTTCGAAATCAACAATTTTATCCTACCCCAGGATTCAAAACGGGCTTGGCGCCCTGATAACAAAAAAATTTTATATATTCCGAACGCCTCACCGCCTGCTGCTCGAGAAAAAGTCGCCAAGCGGGCATCTATTTTGCATGCTATAATACACACTGCGCTCCCTCCGCTCTGATCAAGCACCAACTGAAAGCACCAGGCGCCAATGATATATCGAAGCGCAGCATCTTCTACTAGCACATCTAATACTCTTATCAATCCCGCCTATAATGCCTACTGACAAGGCGTCCACCGAGGGCAGCATGCTCTGGGGCGGACGCTTTACCGGTTCGTCATTCGCGGGCAGCATTCAACTTGCCCACTCAATCAATTAAAGCTCTGTATGCTAACCTTGCGGATGACAGGCGGCATCGATCCACTAATGCATCAATATAATTCAAGTATTTCGTACGATTCGCGCCTATACAAGGAAGATATTCTCGGCAGTATTGCTTTCGCCCGCGCCAATGCAAAGTCTGGTATCATTTCTAATAACGAATTTGCCGAAATCGAAAGGGGTCTACACGAGGTTCTGAAAGAATGGGAGGCAGATACCTTTGTTATTAAATCTAATGATGAAGACATTCACACTGCTAATGAGCGTCGACTCGGCGAAATAATTGGTAAGGATATTGCTGGCAAATTACATACAGGTCGCAGCCGAAACGAGCAGGTGGTCTGCGATATGCGTATGTGGCTACGCGAGCGGATTCGTGAGATCGACAGCCAGCTTGTTGCCTTCGTAAAGACTATTGCCGCCCGTGCTGAGTCTGATATGTAAGCACAGTAACCCTGTCTCTGACCAAGCGCTCTGACCATTTAAGCGACTATCTTATGCCCGGGTATACACATCTCCAGCGTGCTCAGCCAATTCGTTGGTCTCAATGGTTGATGTCATTTGGCTTCGCCTTTATGAATGATATAAATCGACTCCGCGAATGTTTGAAAAGGATTAATAAAAGCCCTCTTGGCTGTGGCGCTCTTGCTGGCAATGTCTTTAATATTGATCGTGACATGATGGCTAAAGAGCTTGGATTCGATGATATTCTTTGGAATTCTATGAACGCCGTTGCCGATAGGGATTTTGTGACTGAATTCCTACAGTGGGGGAGCTTGTATATGGCAAAACTCTCGAGATGGGCTGAGGACCTCATTCTTTATTCCACCACAGAGTTTAGCTTTATAGTCATTGCCGATTCATTCCAGACTGGAAGCTCGCTTATGCCCCAAGCAAGTATTTATCCCTTTATTTGTATATGAATTTACTAATTGTAATAGAAGCGTAATCCCGACAGTCTCGAGTTATTACGAGGAAAGGCTGGCCGAGCTTTTGGACACTTAAGTGGTTTTATGATGACGCAGAAGGGCCTACCTAGCACGTACAACAAGGACCTACAGGAGAGCTGGGAACCTATGCTAGATCACGTTAAGACTATCTCTGATAGTATACAGATCGCAAACGGCGTTCTTACCACGCTCAGCATTCGGCCAGAGCGGATGTTGGCTGCGCTGGATCCCTTTATGGTCGCTACAGATTTAGCTGAAAGACTCACGGTACTTGGTGTTCCATTCCGTGAGACACATCACATCGCTGGGCGATGTGTAGCAAAAAGTGAGGAGCTGGGTATCCCGATGAATGAGCTTACACTTGAGCAACTGAAGGCTATTGATAGCCGATTCCCCGATGACATTACGGGTGTATTCAAATACGAGACAAGCGTTGAAGCGAAATCGGCTAAAGGTGGCACCAGTCGATCAAGTATTCTAGAGCAAATTGAGGTTCTTAAGGCTATGTTAGGTTAGAGGTTAGTTGTCTAGACTATAACAGATCGGCTCATGCAGCGAAAGCAGTGCCTCCAAAGAACAATAGAGTAAGCAATGGCGTGAGCAACGGGGTGAGTGGCCGGAGTGGCGTCTGAGCAGTGGTAGTGTCCGGTGAGGCGAGCCTGAGCCGAGAATTAGAGGCAGAAAATCGATCAACCAACTACCAGCAGACTCTGCAACGAAAACCTACCACAACAATATCCATTTCCATCTTGGGGCCTTAGTAAAGGGTCCAAATTCCGAAGCATCTATTAAGCACCCGGTAATTAGAATGAATTCACCACAGAGCACGCCAAGTTTAGCAATTCAAGGAACTGAAACGTACTCAACAATTAGATTACCGTCATCTAGTTCATAAACCACTATTAGTCCAGTGTCCAGAATGCTACGACGTAGCATAATTCTTCAGATAAGAATGAAACCTTTCTAGAGACGTCGAAATACAAGCCTCTTCTCTATCATCTTTTACCGGTGGGCTTGGCATGAACCGTATCCATACTCAAGTCTCCTGATTGGTTATGGCACAGAGCGCCCTAACCACCATCAGAATAAGGTTCTGTAGCGGATCGCCTCCTAACCGTCGAAACCAAATGCTCATGACGTACTACAACTCATAATCTTCTTCGGCAACGACAATGGACATTGTATCATTCAATTGAATTCGACCCCAAGAAGTCTACCAGGCTTGATCCATATAAGTTATACCTTCATACGTGATATAATTAGTGAAGCTAGTCGACGGTTTTATCTATGCAGCAATGGTCTATCTCAAACCCGCCGCCTTCCGCCCGCCCGACCCTATTCGCCAACCGAGCACCTAGACAAATCATGATTTCCGCCATTATTACAGCTCTTTATTTAGCAAACATAGCCTTGAAATCGGCGTTGCTCTTTCCGCCGCCCTCACCTAGCGATTCGCCGTTTGTTTCGCCTGTTTTAGGTTCACCGTGGTCGCTTGCTTCGCCCCCAATCCTGCCGCCCCTCTTGAATCCGAGGCCGCCTCTCCTCCCGCTCAGCTGTCCAGGTCTCTTAATAGGCCCTGATCGCTGTAGTTGCTTGGATTCTGCCTCCTTAATTTCCTTCTCTTTTTTAGATACTGGTCTGTCTTTATCGCTTTTCTTCTCAGCCTTCTGCGCAAGCATTTCTTTAACCGTACCCACGCCTAGTTTCCGGCCGGGTGCAATGTCGTGGCCCTCAAGTCCCAGACCTGCTTTTCCGGCCGATGCCGCGTCTTGGAACTCGACGATCGCGCCTTGATGATCCGGGCGCAGAACGATTTTTACGAGATCGCCGAAGGGTTCGGCAAGTGCTTTAATGCGAGCGTTATTCACAGTGTCGGGGACGTTGAGGAGAGCGATGGTTCGGGAGGCCAGTTCCTCCCTGGACGGACGAGAGTGAGATTGACCAACCGATTCGCCCCCAGGAGAGGCTGCGTGGCCATTCTCATCGGGATGTGGAGATGCGGAAACGCGGCTAATAACCGTGGTTGCCTTACGCTTGGAAGGATTGTCCGTTGATACTTCGACGTGAATGACTCGGGATTTGAACTGGGTAGCATCTAGAGCTAGGCCAGCTTCTGCTTCGTCCTTGGTTGAATAAACGACAAACGCTATGCCTTTGCTCTTGCCATCTATTTTCCTTGGTATTCTCACTTTCTCAACGCTACCGTGCCTTGAGAAGAGCTCTTTGAGCTGAGACTCCGTAGCGTTCCAGTCCACGTTTGCCACGTAGAGTTCACGTCCTTCATGCATTGGGCCTTGCCTCTGCTGCTTATGAGCCGGGTCCGACATCTTTGCTACGAGTTTCAAATCTCCTTCCGGACCTTCAAGAGTCTGATCATCTAGCTCCGTAGCGGCATAGGCCTGATCCGAGGTTTTAAATTGAACATAGCAGAAACGACGGTGTGTATCAAACTTTAAAGAGGGAAACCTGATATCAGTGATCTCGCCGTAGTCCGAAAATAGCTCCCTTATATACTTCTCATCAGCGGTGGGTGGGAAATTCGTAACATAGATGGTCATCCCGGAGCCAACCTGGATTTGAATATTGAACCCGTCAAACGACTTGCCATCCCTTGTCTTTGCAGTCAAAACATCTTCCCTAGCCCCGAACTCAATAACTGCTGTAGCAGCAGTGCCTTCGTCATCTAGAGATACTTTGACGCTATTGATGGTACCACAGTCATCGAAAAAGTGGCGAACTCGCCTGTCAGTTACATTTGCAGGAAGGTTTTTCACTATCACAGTAGCGTTTTCACGGTCGCGCTTGAGAACGGACTCAGAAGGCAGTGACTGTCCCGAATCATTAGCTGGCATTTGTGAAGAATCGTTATCCCGGCTTTTCTTAGCAGAACCGTGTTCGTTGCCAACATCATTTTCATCTCTTTTCCTTTTAGCACCAGGACCGTCTTCTTGAGAGGCGGCCTGCTCGTAAGCCTGGCGCTGTATCTCGGCTTGTTCTAGAGCCTCCTGATCTCTCCGCCTCTGCACGGCTTTTGAAGCATTGCGACATTCTATCATTGCCGTCTGAAGGTCTGCTGCGTCGCCGTGATCCTCGCAATGCGTCAAATAAGACTCGATGATTTTCTCGGGCCAATCCAGTTCAGTTTTTCGAACAGCGTTTTGCAAAACCGAGGTGGCTTCCTTCGGGGTTCTTCGAGGCATCGTAGGGTCGCTAGTGTTTAGTTGTACACCCCAGATATGCATTTCCCAAACATAGTACCGCAGCCAGAATTCGTAATTGTGACCGTAACGGCCAATAAGCTTCTGCCACCGATCTCTCGCCACTCCAAAGTTGCGGCTTTGCGACAAGAATTTGATGTATACACGCTCGAGACGGTACTGAGGATCTCCTTTGTATTCTTTTCCGTACTTTGCTTTACCCAGCGTTTCCACGTCTTCGATGGCAGACCGAATTCCAACTTCGGCCACATCCAGTTCTTCGTCTGTCGAATCGTGCTGGAAAGCTTGCCGTCGAAGAAAACCGCACCAGGCATTGTGGATCTTGATGATTTCTTCCATCCCCGTCATGTCAAGCAAACCCGTGCTCGTTGCCTTGTGCTTGATTTGGCCAATGTCCGCAAAGGGCAAATTCTCTAGTTCGGCGGTGGTGATGTACTGTGACCAGAGAGTACCCGACCAAGGGCAATGGTCGCAGGCCCTGCCCAGCGTCGACAGCACCGTGGCTGTACGCTGTCCTTTCATGGATCCGTCTCCAATAATTCCGACGTAATCTTGCCATAAATCAACATCGGAAGGAAATCGAAGAAGAGCACGTTGGTAAAGGGCGTTTATTAGGTCGAAATCAACCGTTTTTCTCTGTTTGCGGTCGTACAAAGCTTCCCAGTCTAGATACTCCTTGAAAACCTGCCATTCAGTATTCTTGTCCTCTGATTCAACGGCCCTTTGCAGCCTTAACTCGTAATGCTCCCTATCGGAATACTGGGCCTTAGCCTTGGCCGAGTTCTGGTTGACAGCGACCATGTTTTCTTCGTATGCGGCATTCTCGTAGGTTGTTATGAAAGTAGACAGCTTTTGGAAGGATGTATCCCATGTCGCGTGTGGAGTCTCTAGCCGATGAATAAAATGAATCTTTAGAGAGGCAATACCATCCGCAGTTGGGGAGGTGTTCAAATCTGCGAGTAATAGTTCGGTATACTTGTTCCACACGAGATGGCCCTTGTCGATCCTGTACTTGGTGTCTTCGGTCCCCCGACGCCACACCTCGAGCATCTGGTGCTTGCCAAAAACTTCGCTCGCAACGGCCTTGTCCTCGTCCGAGAGCTTTGTAGATGAGCTCAATGGTATACTGAGCTGGGCTATTGCATGATCGGTCGGCACAGCCGCCGAATAGAGGGACAGAACCCATTCGCCGTATGCGTTCCAGATCCTAGCGCTAGAGGCCTCTTCGACCACAGCTTTTTCGAATAACTCCACTACGGCTATGCAGTCGTCCAAGCTCGCCGCAGTTGCCTGTTGAACCTGCAATCTTGCCGTCCAGAGATCTTCGCCGGGGGAAAACCTCGATGCCATTGCTTCCATCGCTTGCCGCAAGTCCCCCAACAGCTCGTACGTCTGCGGCCGGTTTTCGGCCACTCCGGTCGATGAGGGATCGATGTGAGCTAAGAAGCCGCGGTAAAGAAGCTTGATTAGCTGGACGTGCGACCCGTAGGCGCTAGGGTTTTCCGCCAGGTAGGCAATTAGCTGCGAGACCTGCTCCTGGTCGGCTGAGGATAGGGACGGGGCGCTGAAGGAGCGCAGAGGTGGAGTCTGTGCAGGCGCATCAGTCATGGTTATATCGAGGGAGCTTTTAGAGCCGGAATGGGATCTGGCAATTGCTTGAAGGCTCGGCCGGACAGCTTTGGGCGGGCGTTGAGGTTCATGAGCCTCGTTACTCCTCAAGCCCGTCGCATTTGCTCTTGCCGTCTGCTGATGGTGCTGCATCGACGCGAGGTCTGCGAGGGTATCCATGCCCGAGGTTGGGGACTGTCGAGGAGGTTGCATGTCGGACGAGCCCACGGGCATGGATAGAGAGCCGCGATGTTGCGGTTGTTGCTGCTGCTGCGGATGGGAGCTGAGAGGAGGTGACGGCATCGCATGGTGTGAAGGTAGGCCCGACCGAGGGTCTGCGCTGCTCTGAACTTTGGAAAGAGGTGAAGCACGGATGCTCTGGTTGGAGACGCTGGAAACAGAGGCATTTCCGCTGCGAGCTCCGGGTGATCGAACAGGCCCCGGGGAAACAGAGCCCGATGCCGACTTGCTCGGCGAGTCTTGCGGACTCAGAAGCGAGTTTATGTCCATCTCTTCATTTGCTGTTGAAAGCCTTGGAGGAGCTGATTAAGAGAATTTCTTTTCCCTCTTTTTTAAAAAGTGAGTATGTGTGCGTTGTGTTCTTTTTTGAGTCTTGGGTCCTGAGGCGCAAACCGAGGGCGTGAATCGAAAGCTCTCGTTCCGGCGCTCCGCACGCTCGCCTAGAGTGGGTCTGCTCAGGAACGAGAGAGGCGTCGAATGGGCATCGAAAGCGTGTCGAAAGGTAGACAGCCGAAGAGTCGCCAGGGTCGGCCAGCTGGCCTTGGTTGAAGATTGAAGCCGAGCAGCGAGCAGCAGTAGTAGCAGGTGGTATTCTATAGGGTGGCTGAGAGAAAGGGTTTGTTTTAATGAAAGGCAGGCTTCCCCCCCCAAAAAAAAAAAAACAAAATCGAGAGCTGGGCGCAGAAGTAAGTACTAGCCGGTAAGTACTCTTGCTAGTAGATTAGAGCATCAGCACCTGAAAACGTTTACAGACCGATAACCCGAAAAAGGGCCCAGTTAGCAGCAGCCACAGCCCCCAGAGTGCTAGACCTACATAGTAGTAGTAGGTATACTCTACGTGCCTGGTCTACAGCACTTCCAGCCTACAGGCGCACGTACGTACGCACACGCACACACGCGGACACACACACACCCACGCACCCAGGCCCAGGTGGCCGCAGAGGTGACGGCGGGACGAGGGCGAAGAAACAGCGGGTGCCAGGCGTCCGGGATTGCTAATTCGCCCGCAAGGAAGGCCCGCCAACCCAATCGAAGCCGGTCGAACCCAATCAAACCCAATGATCCAACCCAAATCCTTCCTTCTTTCTTTCTTTCTTTCTTTCTCTCTCACACGCGTTCTTGAATATGTTAGGGACCAAAGGTAGAATATAGGTACCTAGGTAGGTATTGTTATTATTTGGGATCGTCTATCTCCACCCCGATGTACCTACCTAGGTAGACTCCTAGAGGCAGGCAAGTAACCGGGTAGGTATGTAGAGTACTACTGTGTATAGTATGTACCTAGGTATGTGATCGGTAAAGCTGTACGACGTGGACGGAATCGGTGGGCCCTTCTAGACCGCGAGCCCACGAGACTGACCCCGAAGCCCCATTGCGGACACGCATTAGGCTTCTTCCGGCCGGTGGCACGCCCAACAGGTGTCAGCAGTTACCCAAAACGGCGCAAGGGAGCGCCTTTCGAGAAGAACTCTATTGTGCTGTGCATACCATAGTACGCCGCCGTAGTCTACGGAGGATTACTACTTAGTACTTAGTACTTCCGAAGCAGTACGAAGTACTATGTAGAGTAGTAGTAATAATAAGTTAATAACAATTACTAAACCACTATAGACTATAGTAATAAATTAATAGTGATGGCATCCCTTCTACGTCTTGTCTTCTTCTTGGCTGCGCTACTACTCTTCTTCGCTACCCTCCCCTCCCAGTATTATCATTTAATAATTACCCGTACCATACAAGGTCAAAAACAGGTCTATTTAATGTTCCCCCTGACCCGGCTAAAGGGGCAACCTCCTCCGTTGAAGTAGCAGCGTACTCGTACTCAGCAGGTACAATTGTACCTCGGGGCTCGCTGGATGGTTTTGGTGGGACCAAACCCAGGACTACCTAGGACTACCTAGGACTACACACTTACATTTTGGTTGATCAATTGCAATAATTTATGATTATTACCTAGGTAGAGTATAAATTGATAAATAACAGTAATTTAATTTGGGCCGAAGAAGTCTTAGACGGTCTTCCGCAATTTAAAGTATTTATGAGGGTCCAGCGCTGTGTGATACTTCCTTTCCAAGGTTTCCCCTCATCACTCTTTCACGCAAGGCTTTCCGGGCCATGTTCGATTTTCGCCACCCAGCGCTCCACGGCCAACATTGGTCGTAGACGGTCATGGGTCGTTCGGTTGCACGTGTGTATCTACGCGTTATGTATTTGGAAACGAGCCGAGCCGAACAACAGTAGTAGCAATGATGATCCTCGTTTTGCAATAATAACAATAATAATAATGGCAACAAAAGTGGGTATTCCATTATCGAGTAGCTAGGTAGCGTTGAGCATCTGGCATCTTGGAGAACTAAACACGTCTCCCCCCTGAATATAAAACTCGTACTCTGGATATCTACCAATCACTTAATTTACTTGTTCAGTTCTACTTGCGCTTGCGACAGATCAGTTCGGAATGAATCAACACGAACCAGCCGTCCTCTGCGTCGTTCCATTCCTTGAAGCCCTGCGCCAGCCTCTCCATGTCCGCTTCCGTCCCAAAGTTGCGCTCCACCACCTGCTTCGGGAAATCGCTGTTGTACATTCGCCCTGAAATTGTCAGCAGTCGTCGACCGCACGCCCCATTTTTGTGAAACCCATTTTAGATTTTGGTTCGGGAAGGAGAGCAGTTGCCGGAGAAAAGACAGGAGAAGGGAGGCAAGTGTATTATTCAAAGTGCAACTTACCGGCCCACGTGCTGCTCCACCACTCCCTCTCCGCCACATCGCTGAACAGCCAGGTAGACACCGTCGCCGCGATGTCCTCCCTCGCGAACCCCGCCCCCAACGCATGTGACACCAGCTCCCGCCCGATATCCGGGTTGCACCCGCTCGACCGCGCCACCTTCTGCCAGAGCCTCTGCCACTCCTCGAGCCCCTCCACCCGGGGCCACCAGGCCATGGCGCCGATGTCGGCCTCGCGCACCGCCAACATCCCGGAGCCGGGCTTCAGCACGCGCGACATCTCTCGCAGCGCAAGCCCCGGGTCCGGCAGGTGCTGAAGCACCTGGTGCACGTGCACGACGTCGAACGAGGCATCCGCAAAACCCTGCTGCTCTCCTTCGTTCTCCGCCGCCGCCGCAAGATTCATCACGTCGCCGACGCGGAACTCGACGTTGGTAAGCCCGCGGTCGGCGGCCGTGAGGCGGGCCTGCGAAACGGCGGTTGCCGATGGGTCGATGCCCACGACGCGGCCCTGCGGCAGCCTCGCCGCCAGGTCCAGCGTGATGGTGCCCGGCCCGCAGCCGACGTCCAGGAGGTGCATGTCCGCGCGCAGGTGTGGCAGCAGGTACGCGGCCGAATTCTCGGCCGTGCGCCAGGCGTGGGCTTTGAGGACCGAAGGGTCGTGACCGGATATGTACTTGTAGTTGGTTGCCGTCTTCGTCGTTGCTACCGATGCGGCGGTTTGTTGAGGCTGCGACATGGTTACTTGTTTGTTCGGCTTCTGGCCTTCAGAGCAGGTCAAGATGTTGAGGACAAAGGACGTATCTACAGAGAATAGTTGTATTACGAGGTCCCTGAGTTTGAAATCGACTTTGCTGTGATTGTACTATAGGTGAAAAACGCCGGAAGAGAAGACAGAAAGGGGCTTAAATACCCCACAGGGCGTCCAGGCATCAATTGAATACTTCACACAATTCAGTTCTTTCTCACTGCCGATTTATCCATGAGTACAAATACCAGTCACACCGACATTACGTAGCATGCATATCTCAGCACCTCTCGCTGCAGATATGGATCTATTAATAGAAATTTCAATGGGGCCACTATCTCTCTCGGTCCCATCGCAACAATCATGGCAATAGCAACAGCGAGGCTCTTCTCCCCGAGCCCAGAGAGCTGCTCTATGGAAGAGAAACCGGCATTCCGAAGTCGGTCTACGTTACCTGCAGTAGGGCGATGCGTGCTGCACTCATACAGAACGGATTATGTGCCTACAGATGCGGCGTTTCGCCACCCTGCGCCCGTTCGCATAGGCGCCTTCCAACTTTAACTCCAGATCGGCCTGATTCAGCACCTTCCTTAGACCGGCTGGACATTTACTTAGTAGTCATGCCATCTCCACGCCTTCCCATGAGCCTTACGAAAGTTGCCGTGGCGGCTAGCGGGTAGTAGCCTAAAGGGCTACGAACCCTTCTTTTCGTTTCAACGCGGTAGATTATTGGGCTCTTTCCCGACTCCCGAGGCCAATCAGGCACAACAACAACCGCGCTGGCCACCTCCACTGCGATACGACCTTACAGCTTCAGCCTCGTCCGCCCAGATGAGTCTAAGGGCACCTACAAGTTAACCGGCTTCTACCTGCCGTGTGCCCTTTCCCCCGCGTTTCCTTCTCTTTTACTTGATTTTTCCTCTTGCTCTTCGCTATTTCCTTTTTTTCTAAAACCTGTTTATGATTCTTTGATACAACTCCTGTTGCTTGACCGGTTCCAGTGGGTTCCGAAAGCTGCACCGTAATGCTGTTGTGACTGTTGTCTTTGTCTTTAGCTTACTCCAAATTGCTAGGCTAGTCCACATGCCCTGTCCACAAAACTTGCCACGTTGTAAAGACTATTACCGTTATTGACAAGCCTTGTGGACTCATTGCTGGTACTCCACCGATAGTGGCGCTACCCTTATGATCCAAAGATGCGTCCCCATTTTACGGAATGCAAGGAGATTTTCGAAGCGAACGACACGCTTCGGCAGCTTTATGAATGGGACAAACCTGTCTCGGGAGCCTACCGCTTCTTGAATAGTTCTCAACTCCCCATGCTAATTACGAATAAAGGTTGTAGGGCGGTCTGCGGAACAGGTGCCGATTATTATCCCTGGGAAGATGCGTCGGCGACGATATCCACATGGATCCTTCCTGTAATCGGCTTGATGCTGCAGGTGCCTTACGAGAGCAACGAGTTCATCAGCACGCTATTCTTCATGGCTCGCGTGGTCGGCTCCCCGATTTCTACCATGGCGTACATACTCTGGAACATCAAAACATCAGGCAAGTGTGCCCTGTCAGTTGATATGGCTACTGCATACGGCGAATATCCGGGGCTCAATTCGGATTACGAACAGATGCGCGATTCATTCTATTTGCTTGGGGTGATGAATCAGTACTCGATCAAGCACCGCATGCCCCGAGTCGAAGCTGAAAAATTGCTCCGGATTGCCCTGTGGAGTGACAGCTTGCAACTCGAAATAGTCGAGGACGAGAGTCGAAGCCTGGTCAAAAGGAGACGAAAGCTTGCCAGAACTATACGCGAGTCGAGGAAACGTGGTGTAGTCCCGGTATTTATAACGTTGATGTGGTTCCTGTTTTCACTGATTGTGTCGATCCAAGCAGGTATGTCAGGTTTCTGATTACAGGAAGCTTTGTACTCACCTTTCTTAAGCTTTTGGCCACCTCGGAGCAAATGCCACCGCACACAACATGGCGCTAGGGTGGTTGCTCGCGTGGCTACCTAGCCTTATCTTATTCAGTGTTGTCGATCGTAACCCGATTGCTGCTGACACCATCCGGATCAAGCTAAATAAGCTATTAGATGCTACTCGACGTGCTCTTCTTAATCCCAATCTCAGAGATACCTACATTCGCGAGATTGGTAGTCTAGAGAGGGACTTCCGCTGGACTGGGAAGCTAGGAGATGAGGACTACTTCCGAGAAGACTTCTTTACCCGTTTTGCTGGCCAGGGACGCGTACGTTGGCATAGTGGAGTTGCACCCCCAATACTTGCAGGTAACGAAAAGACACAAATAACTCGATGGGGACGAGGGTGGCTCGCAGATGGCGAAAAGGCAAGACGCATCCTAGTCAAAGGCCCTGAAAATCTCTTGGGTTTGCATTGGTTTGATCGGCGAAGCTTGTGGCAGGTGCTAGTTTCGTTTCTGATTTTCTCATCGTCAATTTTCGGCGCTTTCATGTAAGACAGACCCTACCTGACTTTTCTGCTGTTTCGTGTTTCGAGGATGACCTTGCAGAGACGCTCCCTGAAACCATGCTTCTTCTTTGCAAGCTCAGGCTAATAAGATGGATAGAATATCTTATTTCACTCCGACAGTGGGACTCGGCTGTCGAAGTGGAGGATATTTGGTTTACTTCATCTTAGCCACGGTAAACGCTTTGAGCGAGGCTTGTGTGTGGATGTTTGTACAAGAGGGATCAATAGCAGATAAGGATCCTTTGACCGTCATTGTAACAAACATCCATCGCAGGCTATCCCATGCGTCGCGCGGCTCCTGGAAGGATGTTGTCTCAAACAAAATCTCCGATAAAATGAACGAGTGGCAGAATTTCGGGGCTCGCGATAAATGGGAAAGACTACTGCTCCGACCCCTGGATGTTTTCAGCTCCCTGTGGCTAGCATATATTGTTTTTTCTCAGGTATTTGGGCTCTATAGAACGTGCGACTGCATGAGCAGCATCTGGGCGAGTACCACAGGAGGCTATGTAGACTTTGAGAGCTTCCAGTTCTACCGCGGAGTCGGAGTCTCCAATTACTGGGGCGCAAGCACAGCTCTTTCAAGCTTCACAATCGCGACTGCATTCCTGCACGCGATTGTGGAATGGTGCCAGCAAAGCCATGTCGCAACGGATGACTTCGCAAAGGCCCAAGGCGGTCTCAAATGGACCCGTTGGTTCAGGAAACAGGCTGAACCTCTTTCCATCCACCTTAGACGTTTAAGTTTGACCTTCTCCAGATCTCTACTTCATACTCCAGAGTCCAGCTCAGAGACTCGTGAACCTTTGATATGGACCAGCAAGTTTGGCAGGGTAACCACGCCTAACTCTACTCTCCGCAGACCAAATATTGAACTCGAAGATGGAATCGGCGTGTCGATGAGTCGAAAGCCTTCTCATGGTTCTACCGCGCACTCTCCGCCACCTCACATACTGGCTTCAGACGGTAGTACCCCAGGTCTTGGTATCTCCTACAATAGGACATCAGCCACTCATCGTACCGCGCATCCCTATGCGCACTCACCATCGCCAAGCACGAACGGTATACACATGTCCCGGGACACCTCGAAATCGTCGCAAGGCATCGATCGCAAACCGCTGCTATCCTCCCCGGAACCATCGCACCGTCGGACGCACAGCTCAGGCACAGATCCCGAAACTGGAGGAGATAGGGGTACTGACTTGTACCGCAGCATGTCTAACATATCGCAAGAGACAGCCGTCTTCGACTGGGATGGTGCGACTCACCAACATCTAAATCGCACGGCAAAGCAAGCTCACACTAGACCGCCACGATCAAGTTATGGGGAGCGTGATTTGTTACCCGATACGGGAGTTTTCAGAATGTCACCCGAGATACCTAGAAGCAGCCCACGGGTGGAGCAAACCCCAGAGGACCTAGATCTACCCGGTGAAATACCAAGGGCCAGGGCTTATTAAGGATGTGAACATTGGCTGTGTGAATATCGGGGAGAAATAATGCAAAGTTCCTAGCCAAAGGGGTGCTGGATGGGGGGGTCGAATCTTAATTTTCCACATATGTATAATCATTAAAATACAACAAATGGCTCCCTAGGGCGCGTATTAACCTACATGCACGCAATCGTATCAATTATTACGTCCGCTCCAAAGTCCTCGTGCTTGATTAGAGAGAAGAGATTCCCAAGAACAGGGACGAGACTAGGAGAATTGGTCTTCGTTTGAACCTAGATCCTAACCCCATTGATATTTCCACCTTTTCTGATATTCCGTGCGCCAACTAATGTACATTATCAAACGTGTGAACAAATTTTCAAGAAACTTAGGCCTCAATGAAAGTCCTCGCATCTGACAGAACGTTAGCCAGGATTCGAACCAGTAACGATTGTTTTCCTTACCGCCGAGCCATTTCATGTACTCTCTCTGCTCCTTGAAATCAACGTACTCGGGCACCCATTGTGCTAGCATAGTGTTGATCCCTCTTTCTCGCAAATAATCTTCAAGCAAACGCTGCAGATCCTCATCTAAGTTTCCATAGGGAGGACCGGTATATGCGGCCCTGTGGGCGTAGTTCTGCTCGGCGGTCTTTGAATTGGCCCATTCCTTCTTGGAATAATGGCATACATTTGAAATATCTATGTCACCATCGTGCGCAATAACATCGAACGCAAGAGCACCATCCACGCCCTCCTTCTCGATAGTGATGTTCATGGGTACCGGAAAGCTCTCGCCCATTTCGTCGTCCATAAGCTCTTCGCGATCTGCGGGGGCGACACTATCCTCAGGGGCAACATTGAAGTTGCCACTCTTCGTACTGCCTTGATTGATCGTATTTTTAGACTGTGCTCCGCCTGATTGAGTGTCGGAAGAAACTTCATCCATGTCATACATGGCTCGATCTTGGGAATAGTCGTCAGGATCAGGACCAATGTCGCTGAGAGCCGAGATAGAGAAAGTTACATTGATTCTAGGACTAATCAAAGACGTTTCAGATTGTTTATGGAGGCTTACTTACGTCTCACTACCGAAATTACGAGTCAATGTTACTTCCTGTTCTCCCTCGACATCTTTTAACTATGGCAGAATGAGCATGTGATAAGCCATAGCAGCTTATAAAGGAACCGAACCTGGAACGGGTTGGTGTCTAAGAACTCTCTTAAATGGGCAGGCAAGTCATCTGATTCGGAGCTGTTTTCCCTTTCCAGCTGAAGCTCCTCGGAAATCTTTGCCGCGAGCTCCCCATCGACTGCAGAGTAGTCAGAAAAAAAGACCTGTTTTCAAAGACAGCGTTGAATATACCGCTTCCCTCCTTCTCGGCTTGGAGCATTCGCTGGGCCGTGGAGAACTGCATTCGCTTGGACACGCACCCCAATCTCCATGTTTGTTGTAACTGCGACGGTTTGCGGAGAGCTGCGAAAGTGCGACTCTGGATTCGGGGCACAGAATGAGTCAATGTCCTAGGTAAGGCTCGACTGAAACATCGGAATGAAAGCATGATGAACAAATACAGCGGCGTAGGCAAAGCTATTGATGGGGAAAGTTCAAGATACTCAAAGATTGAGCATGGTGACGACGGCTGACTATTTTTTTTTTTAGGACCAAGTAAACTGCCAAGATACAGGGATTCTTCTCCACCGCAAATTAAGTACTAACCTTATATACGACGAAGTATGAACCCTTGATACCTAATAATAATTAACAATGATTAGATTCAATTCTATCTAGTTTTTATAAACAAAAAATATTATTTTTTCCCTTTGGCAGCTATGGACCGCCGTACTAAATGCATTTATCATAGGTCTCATATCGAGTTCTTATTGAACCTATTCCTAGAGGAATGCATGTGTCGCAAGCTTTACTAGGGATCAGCTTTTAGGTTGTTCGAAACAAGTTCTTTTCCCGATATGCGAAACAGGACCTTTCGGGAGGAACAAGAACACCTCAAAATTTTATTTATTAAAAGGTGAAAACGAAGAAAACTTAACAACCTGTTAAGAATATCTAATTTTTTAAGTTTTTTCACTGAATTCAAATAATCTTGGTAGATATCTTGGCTATCAACTATTTTGCTAAGACACAAGCCCCTTTTTTTCCAGTTATATCACGGTTTTACTTGATGATCTCTAGTAGGCAAAGCCTAGTGCAAGTAACAACCATGAATACTTTCTACACGAAAACATGAACTAGTACATTCTGTATAATTATCCATTGCGGGACGTGAACGTCAGAGGATTGTATGAAAGTTTAGTTGATATCGCATATCTGAAATATCTACATGGTAGTACAAGACGTCTGCCTACATTGTTCTATATAACCTTCTTCCTCTTCTTCCTTCCCGATCGCCATGCCGAGTCTCCTCTTTACACCTGTTACCGTCAGCTTTTGATCCCCTGCACCATGTCGCCAACGAAGCCTTTGTATTAATCCTAATCCACAATCCGCCTGATCGATTTTAATAGTCCAGCTACCGCTAGTAGTTGTGACAGAGGCGCTTTCGATAGGAAAATGGAATTCAGGTAGGAATACTTCGGTAAGAGCATGTTCTTCAGGAGTTTGACTTGCGGAAATTTCTAAAGTGAATACACAGTTTCTTAAATCGAAACTATGTGATTTGAGTTTGCCAGCCGTGTAGATAGGTGTAGGCCGTACGTACGCCTCAGCGGCTCTAAACCCTGAGCTAGCGATATCAGGCGAAGTTATGCTAGGCGTTGGTGTAATGGACGGCGTTGAAAGCGTTCTTTGTAAACTGGAAGGATCAACTGCCGGTTTCTGCGGCAAGGATGCTGTGGAGGTCGTAGGAGACTTGTGAGAGGGTTGGCTGAAGGGTGAAAGTGGAAGTGGCTTGTCGTCAACTGAATAGATAGATAAGTCCTCGCCATTCCACAAGTCACCCCATTCGTGATTGTTGCCTGTAGTATAAGTCCAAATGGTATATCCGTTGGCGCCGGAACCTTCAAGCGCAAAATGGTTCGCATCCATAGCTAAAGTTTGACTGGTGTAGTCCCCAGTCTTATAGGCGTATTTATCGTCCATATCATACGGAATACCAATCTCAGAAAACAAGCAAGGATGCTCTCCCATATAATCAAGTCCCTCCTGTTTCATCATGGCAAGCTGGTCTCGTAAACAGTTACGGATGGCAGTCTCTCCAATCTTCAAGGCAAATGCGGGCGAAAGGTATTTTCCTCGTAGGATACCAAGAACGTCGACATTCCAGAAGCGGTTCCTAGAAGCATCGTTAGCTCACGAATCTCTTAAGGTCGTCCGGACCAACCATTTTTTAGTCATCAACGTCAACCCATCGTAGAAGTGAGGTGCATAGACCATGTCGTCCGTATCATCTGGCGTTCCCTTGATTTTTGGCGGTATCTCGTAAGGAGACGGCTCGCAAAACATGATAGCGTCTTTATGAAACTTCTTTATCTCCTTTCGGTAGTTCCTGTAGAAGTCCATGAAATTGTTATTCATGAAATACTCTGTATCAACTCTCTCTCCATCCTTAGTCCGTGTAAAGTAGTCTTTTTGGAGAATTGAATCATCTTTGGGGTCCCAAACACCATGCTGCGCCCATAAACATTCTCCAAGCTTCCATCCAGGATCTCTTTTAAAGCCATATTTAGAATCGTCATAATCGGAGGGTAGCCAGGCTGTTACTCCCTTAGGGTCCACAAGCTGACTGCTAACTCGATATGGACCCATCCCGCCAACATCCCACGTCTCTACCTCGCATGGACGTCCAGAACCTAGAAGTATGGCTTGCCACGCCGTTGGGGAGGTACCTTTCTGCAGCTTTTGCTCGGAAGGAATAACAGTCATGTCGGGAAGCCCAATCATTCCACGGTTAGGCTCATTCATACTTTCCCATCCAATAACAACCTCGTTTAGAATGTCTCCTGCTTCACAAATTCGTTTAGCCAAATGAGCGACCGAGTTCAGGAAATGGCTTTGCAGATAGTCTTGAATGTTCATGCCGTCAATAATTGCTTTTGGAGCAAACTCCCTTCCAGCAAAAAAAGCCGTGAACATCAGTTGGCAAGCCAGCCTAGTGTAGTTTGTAGCCCAGATCATTTTCGGGAACGTCACGGGATCTGGCCACGTATTTTGCACAAGGGCTGCTTCTGTTGCTAGAAAGGCTTCGGGATTCAGACCACACGCATAAAGAGTCCACATTGGAGCTCCAGAGCCTCCAGTAAACCGCGACCATACGTCTTGGTGTGGGTCCATGAAAATGTAAAACCCGTACTCTTTAGCGATCCGAAGAACCGAAATCGTATGTTGGATCCATTCTTCGTCATACTTTCCCGGGCCTGAATGTTCTATAGCTTCCCACGTGAAAATATATCTAATAGTGTTATACCCGTATCTCTTTAATCTTGTAAAATGAGTGTGGGCATCATCAGCCGAGAACGGCCTTCCAACGAAAGAAACATTGTCGCCATCAAAGAAATTCTCTGGCTCGTAAGAGGGTACTGGTGGAAGGGCAGGAATTTTCGCATCTGCGCTCACGTTGATGCCTCTCAAGGTTACTTCACGGTTGTTGGGGTCACGAAAGACCCTGCCCTCGATGCGCAGCCGCAACGAAGCCATAATAAAGGGTCAGGAAATGTATCAATACAAGTTTTACCAAGACGAGAGAGAGCTAAAGGTAGAAACCCTATATGGTTGCGAAAATTTTATAGACGAACCCTCTTAAGAGTGATGGCGTTGACAAGCACGCGTGCAGTCTCATTGCGTTCATGACGAACTCTAGTGACGTGAACAGTTGGCTTCGTGCAGTGGGGTGAATGTAGTGGTCCCGGGTGATTCGAGATCCGAAGCTGCTGCTGTGGCTGTGGCTTAGTTCAGCCTCTCTTGGGCGGCAAGCTTGTTATTTTGGTGTAGAATAACCCACCCCCAATTTATTTCCACCAGCAAATTTGTCTCCATTAAACCTCTAGTGAAGGTAAATAACACGAAAAATCTGTGCGAAATTCTCCAACCCTTTTTTGTAAAAAAATTTAATAAATGATTTAAAAAAAACAACGTTGTTATATATTTTAATCAAAAAGTGTTAGAGAATTGCGCACAAATTTTTCGTGTTACTTACCCTCATCATAGGGAAACAAATTGCTGATGGAGACAAGTTGGGGGTGGCGTACACTAGTTAGGGCGGTGGGTGGTCAAGTGATAGGTGGTGCGCGTGGCGGCACCAACCAAGCCTCACACTTCACTATAAACTCACCAATCTGCTGCACAGAATTTTTTGCTTTAGGTTTCATCTCATTATTATCTAATAGTCTTCGTCTTATTCCTTGTTTGTTTCAATGAAACATCTGACGAATCGCTCTTACATGTGCAGCCCATCTATTAGTAGTCAGCGAGACGGTGAGTCAAAAAAAAGAACAAACACTAACATACACGGCAGACACGCAAAACAATGTAATATTAGCAAGTACAAGCGCAAGCTAGGTATATTGCTTGACACTCGTCTATGTATGCGTGCTTGGCCCTTGGAACAAGTGTTTCTACAGGCGCTCTGATCCACCGGCCATTTCTAGATGCACCGCGGAATTATCACTGGTACCCTTTTCCATATCAGTGGAAGTAACCCCCAACCCAGTCACAATGCTGGAATTTCTGTCTCTTTCCTGACCCCTTCGCTCTTTTCGAAGCTCCTTGGACATTTTGACGGCACCTTTCTCCTTGTTCGTGAATAGAAAGTCCATTTCTTCTAGAGTAAGGTTCGCAGTCTCTGGATAGCAAAAGTAGACCAATGGCACGAAAGCAAAGTTAAGACACATAAAGACAAGGTAAGCCTGCCACTGCAATCTATTGATGATCACTGGAGTGATCATAACGACGAAAAAATTCCATATCCAGTTGCTTGAAATACCTATAGCCGAACCTTTGGCTCTAGCATGCTATAATAAAATTAGCGGCCAAGAACTGTAAAACAAAACTTCCAGCTGGCAGCTAAGGACTAAAAGAAGCCATAGTAGTTTATTGAATCCAGAGGATTACTCAAGCATACAAATAGGAAATTTGAAAAGAGGTAGTCCTTACTAAAGGGAGAATTTCGGGTACATAAACCCATGGAATGCAGTTTACGCTTGCCCCAAAGACAAGCATATACAAAAAGAAGAAGGCGACAGAGGCTTCCGATGTAGGCTGCTCATTTGAACCACCGCGGAAAGAAAGCAGGACGGCGATCATCATCATGCAGAGACCCAACCCAGCCGATCCCCACATCATAGGACGTCGCCGACCGGACTGATCAGAGAAAAGCGCAGGGTAAAAGCTGCCAATAACAAACATGACCTGGATACACCCCCCTAAGGGATATTAGTATACTGAGTACGGTGAGCCTTGGACAGGAGACACCTACCAAGAATCAAGGAAAGATTCGGAGTAAGTCCCACATTTTGCTCAAGCACGGTAGGTGCGTAGTAGACTATCATAGATCAGCTCTGGATTCAGGAGGATGTTGTTCACATAGTAGCTTGAGGTTGACCTGAAAAAGGAGCTCCTTCCTCGGATCTGCAAGATACTGCATCGTGCAGAACGTTACTTACCAACCAAGTTTATACCTCCCATCTGGTTCATAAACTGCATACCCCACGCTGATCGAATTAGCTTTAGTAAGTATGTAAAAGCAGCATGAAAGCTGTGTTGGCATGTTTGGAAGCTTGGGACCGAATTACAAGTCTACAGCCTCGAGAAAAAAAGGGTTCGTCATAAATCTCGATTACCACTCAACAAGAAGTGATGGTATTATTTGCGCTTACCTAGCAAAACGCGGCGTCCTGTTTGCACTTCGTCGCGCTTAAGGATATTTCGGAATGAATATTGACCGTGTTTAGCTTCAACTGACATTGCATCGAGTATCTCTTTTTGTTCTTGTATAATCTTAGGATGATCTGGATTTCGATCAAAAACGTCGCAGAGAATCTTCAGACCCTCATCATTGCGGCCCATCTTGTAACAATACCGTGGTGACTCAGGCAAGCCAAAAACAATAATAATAACAATCTAAACTAGTCAGGCATTATTTCATCTCAAATTATGAGTGCTGAGCACTTACAATGGCAAATATCATTTGGCAAGCAATAGGCAGGCGCCATGCGATGGAGCCTCCCACAAAGCTCATGCCGTAATCGAAAAAGTAAGAAATTACAATACCTACTCCGACTAGCAATGGCTCGGAGCACACCAATCGGCCTCTCTTATGGGCTTCTGAAAGCTCTGCCTGGTACATAGGTACAGTAGATGTCTCCAGGCCTGTTCCAATTCCAGTAATGTACCGCGCAACCATCAGATGAGGAACAGTAAAAGCGGTAGTCTGAAGAGTTGCTCCCACAATGATCCAAGCCATTGCAATCCACATGCATTTCCTTCGGCCGATGATATCACCGATAAAGAATGCCAGAATGCACCCGCTAAAACATCCCAGGTTATAGATGCTTACACTATAAGAAGGCGTTGTAAGCCTAACTGCAAGCAATTGGTAGGTAGGCAGCTACATACATGATTCCGGTCAAACTGTCATTTTCATCGGGGTGTCCAAAGGTTCTCTGGAAGTCCTCGTTCGGCAGAATACCGGAAAAAACGCCTTGATCATATCCTACGCCGATAAGTGATCGAGCGCCCACAACATAACATAGCGAAGCACTTACCAAACAAGATGAAAGCCATTCCACAGGCTACGTATATGGCCGCCTGTGTGGCAAAGCCACGTTTAAACCAATTAAACTGCACCATATTGGTACAGGCAGGTTCGAAGCACTACTAGGGGCCGAAGAACAAACTCAGCTGAATCTCTTCACGGGGAACGGAGAGTAGTACACCAAGCGGAAACGTCAGAACACGGTCGTGTATCAAGAGACGATGATACCTAGAAACCAGCCAGAAAGCAAAGCATTTGGAGGAGTAAGAAGGCGCCGTTGTTATGTATCTGACTCTCGGCAGAACGTAAGTAAACAAAGGCACCGATCGGTAGATTGATGGTCGATATCCAACAATCCCATTATTACGAGGGTTCCGTGCCGGACAAAGATCATCAAGCTGTCGTTAGCACATGGCACGGCTGACGTCCACACTGCTTCGCGACGCCACGCGCTTGATTTCCGGTGGGGTCACTGGGGCACTGGGGCCATAATTATCCAAATAACCACAGCAACGAGTGACTAGTCAAGGATTAAAAAAGCCCCAGTAAAGGTAATCAAACAAAGCTGGAGCGACGAAAGATTCGTGTCTAAAACAAAGTCTACATGAACAATTGTATGTCTCAGGATGCATCGTCCAGTGCCGTCGGTGTCTAGTATTGCAGGTCTACCTGCAGGGACTAAGCGTGGCCGTGTCTGCTTGTTGGAGGCTTCAACCTTGAGGCCCGAGGGAGGCCAGAGGCCCGCAAGTGGAGCGCCCCGCATTGCCATGCTAACTCCCCCCGAGGAACGGGATGTAGCTGCAAGCGGGAATCTTCGCGGCCAAGCGGCATTACCCCTTCCGGAGCTCCGTGGCTCCACTTGCCCCATCCAGGTTTTCGATCCCAACGGTCCAGCGCCTGCCACCGTCATGACCACGTTTCTGAAGGAGAGAATCGTGCCTTTGGGCCGCCACGCGCAGATCCGACCGACAGCGTTATCTGCACGTAATAACGTTCAAGTGCAGGGAATTATGGCCCGTCTGCCCTTGTCCCGGTGCTGTAGCCTATGTGCAGGATTGATCCACCCCTCATATTTAACCAGACCCGGAGATTTCGGCACACGAGTAGTAAGTTTCCAGAGATTCTTTTTGTGGGCCTCGTATCTATTGATTCTGTGACAAACTTGATGGGTATCGCGAACAGATTCTGATGTGCTCGTGGGACATATAATTTATCTCGTAGAAAGCGTTCTTACCTAGATATTGTGCACCGAGCCCGAAAATCAGTTCCACAATGGCACCGGCTCTTGTAGGAACTGTTGGCACCCCCCAGAACGACCTATCCGCGGGCAACTTGATGATTGAAGGCTCTCCTGCAAATGAAACCCTAGCGAATTCAACCGATGGAAAGGATCTGCCACCAGAAGCCTCAAATCCATGCCTCAAAGTGACTGCAGAACGCACCATCAAAATGTCCACGAGCATAGTTAGAGATCCTGGGCCAGACGAAGTGCTACTCCATGTTAAATGCACTGGCGTTTGCGGCTCCGACATTCATTTCTGGCATGCTGGAGGGATAGGTCCCCTAAAGTATGTTTGAAGCGAACTTCCGGACACGATCTAGGAGGAGCGAGCTAACTTTGTTGTATGCAGAGTGCTCAGCGACTGCATACTAGGTCATGAAGCAGCCGGGTTGGTTTTACGTGTTGGTTCGGCGGTGAAACACTTAACTGCCGGAGACCGTGTAGCAATCGAGCCAGGAGTTCCTTGTGGCAGCTGTTACCTATGCCAGAGTGGCAAATATAACTTATGCGAAGATGTTCGGTTTGCAGGTGTCTGGCCTTACGAAGGAACGCTTCAACGATTTAAATGCCATCCTGCTAAATGGGTTCATAAGATACCTGACAACTTAAGCTGGTCTCAGGGAGCTCTCCTGGAGCCACTAAGCGTGGTGATGCATGGTATCGAAGAAGCTGGCCTGAGTCTTGGAAAGGGTTGTGTGATTCACGGGGCTGGCCCTATTGGTAATTGCTCATAGTCATCAGTCCTGAACTTATTGGACCGTTAATTACCTCCAGGTTTGATCGCACTAGCCGCTGCCAGAGCTTCCGGTTCGTGTCCGATAGTAATCACGGATGTTGAACCAAAGCGTCTCGAATTTGCAAAAGATTTTGCCCCTTGGTGTGAAACATATCTCGTGAATAGAAACTTTGACGCTCAACAGAATGCCAAAGAAATTCGGAAGATCTTTGGCGTTACAGAAGTTAACGAATATTATGCTCCTACGGTGGTTCTTGAGTGTACTGGTGTAGAGAGCTCGATATCCACTGCAGCTTACGTTGCCCGCAGAGGAGGGACTGTGATGGTAATAGGCGTCGGAAGATCGATCATCCATAATTTGCCTTTCATGCACATGAGTCTTGCAGAGGTATGGACCTGTACGACAGATGGTAACAGAAAACTAAAGACTATCATCAGATTCAACTCAAGTTCATAAATCGATATAGAGATACCTGGCCTTCGGGTATTTCGGCTCTCAGCGGTGGTATACTTGATCTAGACAAACTCGTGACGCATGTTTTTCCTCTCGAGAAAGCCGCAGATGCTCTAGAGTTTTCGTCTAAGCCGTCAAACGGTAGTATCAAGGTGCAAATCGTGGATGACGTCGATATTTCTCTCTAGAATAATCATTTGTATTTTTGTCAATGTAACATCAGGATACGCAGCAGCATTGTTTGAAGGTCTGATCTACATACTGAAAGTTCAAAAGAATATTTCGGCGCAAATTTTGTGAGACTTCACTAGTGACCCCTCGTAGACAATTAACCAGTCGTGTTTTTCTACCTTCCGCGGATTAAAATACCCACCGTGACCAAACTGAAAACGGGCAGAATAAATTGTCTATTATGAGAGTCTAACAAACATTGCATCAAATTCATAGATAGTTTTTGGAAGATTCTTACCGTAAGTATAAGAACAACACGTTTCAAAGTAATAATACAGAACCTCGCGCCCAACCCATACCGAAATTTTTATTAAAATTGGGCACCTTAGACGCACTCGCCTCCAAACCTCTCGGGCAATCTATCACAGTCTAAGTACCTAAAGTCTATTGGAGCCGCCGGAAAGTATACTTTGGCCGCAACCTTAGAGAGACCTCAACAGCACAGTTTAAGATGGCGACTGTCGAGAAAACAATAATAGGTAATAGTAGACCCCACAAACGACGCAGGTTGAGCTGGAAAGGCGATGGAAACGGCGAGTCGGATGATGATCCTCCCATTGCCTCAACACAACCATGCAACCAGCACATTCTAAGCACAACCAATAGAGTCTCACCCAAAGCCGTTGAATTTACCACACGGAACAAGGACACAGCAAAGCACGGTATATCGCAAGTAACCGAAGATTACGACCAAAGTTCGCCAAGCGATCAATTTGTTTCCCCGGCAGCAACGTCGGTACTCGATGAGTATGCTGCTAACCCAAGGTTCTTAGAGCTGCAAGAAGAATTGCGCAGTCTACTTTTCACTGGTGCGCAATCCAATGCTCCTTCACGAGCTCCAACACCAGATACTAGACAAGATGAAGACCAGACTACTGGACAGGTTTCCCAAATACAAAAAGAGATTCTCTGTAATTCGAGTAGGCATCAGTATTTGAAAAACTACTTCAACGAGGTAGCACCATGGGTAAGTGCCTTTTTAGATGTTTTGGACGCTATGGTTCTCAGCCTTGTTAATACGGGCTTTACTCATCAGTGCTTACCCTCATCAGCTAGACATGTTTGATATGAGACGCCATTTCGGTGTTCAGATCCCCTTAATGGCCCGGGAATCCTCATCGTTACCCTATGCTATGCTTGCACTCTCTGCTCGCCATTTAGAGCGTAAGCATAGTCTACAAAAGAGTTGTGAGAGCCTGGAATTGTATCAGGAGTCAATCAGACTGTTGACGCCTTCGCTGGAAGCCAGAGATCCAAACATTTTGGCGACCTGCGTCATATTGTGCTGTTTAGAAATGATGTCCGCAAGCCCTCGGAACTGGAGAAGGCACCTCGAGGGCTGTGCAGCCTTGTTTCAATCCTTTGGGGTGAATGGTTTCACTGGCGGGCTCCTACAGGCCGTATTCTGGTGCTACACACGCATGGATCTGAGTGGAGTCTTGATATCCGAAGGCATGGAGAGTACTGTATTGCCGCTTTCATCTTGGTTACCTCCAAAGGTTTTGCCCACTGACGTAGCCTCATTGATTGCAAGGACTGGGGTACCAGATATGCATGCAAACTACGCGGTTTATCTTTGTTCACGTGTGTGTGATCTTCTGGCTGAACGCACCAAGGCCACGGAGTTTGGAATAGAGAACCTGTGCACCGGCGAGCAGTTCATCAGCCAATGGCACTCATTATGGAACGAAACCCAAAGCTGGCGCGAAGATCGCCCTCCAGAGCTTATCCCAGTTAAAGTTGTCAACGCAAATATCAAGACTTTGTTCCCTAGCATCTTCTTTGCTCACTGGGCAGCCATATCATCTAATCAGTTATATCATACTGCATGTGTCCTTATGCTCAGTATTGCGCCCTCTGAAACTGAGATTGGACCAGCCCCTTACAACTCTCCTCTCTGGCACGCTCGGCGAATCGTTGGGATATCAATGACGAACCCTCATGAAGGCTGCCTGAATAATTCTCTCCAACCTCTATGGATAGCAGGGAAGCTTCTCAGTCATCGTTCTGAGCACATTGCTATCGTGAAATTAATCAGGAGCATTGAGCAAAGGACTGGTTGGGGTATGTGCTGGCGAATCAAGGATCTAGAGGAGGCATGGGGCTACGAACGTGGAGAACTTAAAAGTTTTGAACGTGCATCATGTATAACTAGCAGTAGCCTGGGGATACCGTAAACGACTTAATATCCTATTGCTATCCTCCACTGTTCTTGGAGCTTTTTTACCTCCTCCTCGATTATCCAGCCCGGCATGCAAGAGATAGCCCGATCCAAAGTCTTATTGACAATCTGATGTTGGGACTCGTGGGTCAAGGTTTTGGCGGCACAGAGTATTGCTCCTAACAATGGAAGATCCCATGAAGATTCTTCGTCAATCGCACTGCCTATGCTACAAATTCGGAGGCAGTGCCATAGCATAGACATGATAGGAGGCTTTTGCGGTGTCAGTCGAACAGTCCGAGGCTTACACTGCAATAACAACAACGCTGCAGTATGATACAGCATGTTTGAATTGGACCCAGAGGCTGTCATAAAAAACACTCGTGAGATTCCATGTTCATTTGTTGAACTATGTCCAGAATCGCTTTGCGCACCTTCGAAAATTGGGGACAACTCAGGTGGCCTACCAGAATACCAGGACTGGGTGGCCTCCCATAGAGTACGCCACCTACTGTTTAAATCTGCAGAATAAACATCTGACATCCGAGCACTATTCGACAACCTGAATTCAGACATAATTGTTATGGTCTGTGCACAGAGATACAGCATATCTCGCGCATATCGATATACGCTCTCCTTGTCCGACGCTGAAGGGCATCCATTGAAAAGCACGCTTTTACTCAGTGGTAATTGGAGCTCTTTCCTAGTTATTAACGCAATGCCAAGATCTATGCACAGTCAGGTAGAAGGTATAACAGTTGGAGATGAACAACGCACCGATCCTCAGCAGGCACCAAAATGATGCTGACAATAAATTTTGCTCAAAGGCATGATGGCCAAGCCAAGCCAATTTATCAGTGACCGGGGCTAGACGAAAACTCCATGACCTAGAGCCTGGGCAGGTTATAAGATCTCGAACCAAATTAAGAATCATCACGACTGTTGCGGCCTCGGTGTTATGCCGCTCTTCTGTATCAGATTGAGACTGCAAAGTTTGTCGGCCTACTATGGCTACTTGGTGGCCCGGTAATGAGTTTAATCCACCTGCTCTGACTATCCGATGCGTGTCGGAAAGAGCCAGTATGGCATTAAGCACATACGGACGGTCAGCTGCAACTAATGAGACTGTGAGACCAAATGGCTGAGTCCAATCTAATATGTCCAACTAAACACTTTCAGCATCGATTCGTACCTTTCCAATATAGATTTTGGCTCACCCATGGGGCAATTCGGTATCTATAATGCACTATTTGTTCAATTTCAGTAACTTCAGTTACCGATCCCGATACTTGTGTATTAAGCAAAGTTGTTACTTCCCCCAGATCGTTATCAATATTACTCTGTTCGTCACTTACGAGCTGGTTAGTTGGCGAATGAACAGATAAAAGTGTAGCTTGGTGCAAAGGACTCCTAGGGTTGGGGCATATTTTCTGTGTGAAGGGTTCGCTCGACCTAGCCCTGTTGTTCTGTTCACTGATCTTCGTGAATATGTCGTCTGTATTGTCCTGTACGGCATCATTTTCATCCAACAGTGGTGCAGGCCTACCAGACTCTACAACAAAGCTAGGACTGATCGCTTCGAGACCAGTTCTTGTGGATATCTCTGCACCTGTGCGATGCTCCCGTTGATTGTTGACAAACTTGAAAGATGTCAGACTTTAATTCAACTGCATAGCCCATAGGAACGTGCCCTAATCCGCGAGTATTGAGTAGTTTGTTGCGGATGCTCCGGACCAACCCCCATGGCGTTTGCTCCACGAAACGACAGGTTGACTCCATAGCGACAGTGCAAGGATTTCTCTTCGCACTTCAAACATACTGGTTTGCGTTCATCGCCTATAAATTTTAGCTGAGGCTGCACAAGCAAAAAAGACAACCGTCTCAGCCATCCCGTGTTTATTTCTGTGTGGTCAAAGAAAACAGCATACATTTTCTACGCCTCTTTCTACAAGTCAGACAGCCGGTGCGAACGCGTTTTGCGGTTGCTCCGCTCATGGGCAGAGAATTGGCTTCCATCTATGACTCCGTAACGAGCAATATTTGACGCCGGCTCTCTTAACAAGGGGTTTTGAACCCCATATCATAAATTGTTCAAGCCTGACGGAATGAGATTAGGGCTGTGCTTAGAAATACTTTATTAGGAAGGTGTCCAACCGGATTCTTGATCTCCACCTCCATCACCAGACATTGTAGCCCATTTCGTCATCTGCCTAGCAAGTCTCTCGAAGGGATCTACTAGACACATATGGTGGCGATGACAATCTAAGGTTTCGATGACATGCAAATACGGTATCCCCTCACGGTGCAAGGCCTCGTACGTGCCACTGGCCCGGCCTTTTACTCCAGCAACCCGATTTCTGGGGCCTAACCGCAGAACTTTAAAATGTCGTCCCCCAGTGATGGAGGGAGAGTCAAGAACAAAATATTTTCTGCGTTTCTCCTAGACAACTTTTCTTAAATTTATTCGCCTTTCTCAATTTTCAAATATAATAAGCATGTCGCCTTCGGCAGCTGAAGTCGCTAAGGAGCAATCGTCTTATGGCAAAGCCGCAATCAACGGTATTCTCGAGGAAGCCAAAGTAGAAGCTTCTTCGGTGTCTAAGTTGACAGATGAGCAAGACTTAGTCCTAAGAACATTTCGAATATTGATCGCGGACTTATGCCAACAGTTCAAAGGGGGGCATCCCGGTGGCGCCATCGGAATGGCTGCCATAGGGATTGCTCTTTGGAAATACGTGATGAGATATGCCCCTCATTCTCCCGACTGGTTCAATAGAGATCGGTTTATCCTTTCAAATGGGCACACATGCTTGTTTCAATACACGTTCTTGCACCTCACCGGTTACAAAGCAATGACATTCGACCAGCTGAAATCATACCACTCAGACAGAGTTGATGCACTCTGCCCCGGCCATCCAGAAATCGAGCATGAGGGAATTGAAGTCACGACTGGCCCTTTAGGACAAGGTGTAGCCAATGCTGTTGGAATGGCAATGGCAGCGAAACATCTTGCTATAAAGTACAATCGGCCGGGCTTTGATGTTGTTTCAAACCACATCTGGTGTATGATTGGAGACGCATGTCTTCAGGAAGGAGTTGCTTTGGAGGCTATATCTCTAGCGGGACATTGGAAACTCAACAACTTAACGATTATCTACGACAACAATCAGATTACCTGCGATGGCTCAGTGGACATGTGCAATACCGAGGATGTGAATGCTAAGATGAGGGCAGTGGGTTTTGACGTTATCGACATCGAGGACGGTTGTTTTGATATTCCAGGGATTGTCAAAGCTCTCGAGACTTCGCGCGGCTCAAATAACAAGCCAACGTTCATCAATATCAGGACTATTATCGGGGTAGGAAGTGCTGTGGCTGGAAACGCAATAGCTCATGGGGTAGCTTTTCACCCGGATGATGTCTATAATATGAAGAAAGCTTATAACTTCAACCCGGATGATATGTTTGTGGTTAGTGATGTAGTCCGGAAATTTTTCGAGGGTCTACCACCTCGAGGAGAGAAATTCGTTCAGGATTGGAAAGAGCTAGTAGAGTCGTATCGAAAACAGCACTCGGAGTTGGCCTCAAGCTTTGACGCTCAAGTACAGGGCGAGTTGCCATCGAACTGGGAATCTTACATCCCTGACTCCTTCCCTGACAAGCCCACGGCAACAAGAGCTTCTTCAGGGCTGGTATTCAATCCCTTGGCCTCAAAAGTGTCTAACTTCATCGTTGGCACTGCGGATCTGACTCCGTCCGTAAACATGTCTTACCCTGAAAAAATAACATTTAATCCGCCTGATATCAAGCCGGTCTCTGGGCCAGTTGGCGACTATACGGGCCGATACGTCCATTACGGAGTAAGGGAGCATGCTATGTGCGCCATAAGCAACGGGGTTTCCGCATTCAACCCGGGCACATTGATCCCAACTACTTCATCATTCTTTATGTTCTATCTCTATGCTGCTCCGGCTGTCAGGATGGGATCTCTCCAGCGCCTCCAAGTCATCCACCATGCCACGCACGATAGTATTGGTATGGGCGAGGATGGACCAACGCACCAGCCTCTCGAGCTTGCAAATTTGTTTAGGGCCATGCCCAATTTACTGTATATCAGACCAGGCGACAGCGAAGAGACAGCGGGAGCGTGGAAGATTGCGATCCTGTCCAAGGAGACACCCAGCATGATTTCCACGTCGAGGCACGGGCTACCCCAGCAAAAAGGTCTGACCGACAGGAACTCAGTAGCGAAAGGCGCATACGTTCTCGAAGAAGTAGAACACGCTGATGTAACTCTCATTAGCTGCGGCGCCGAATTACACCGTACCCTTGAGGCGGCTGGACTCTTGCGTGATAAACATGGCTTGAAAGTTCGCACGGTTTCTTTCCCCTGTATGCGCTTATTCGAGAAGCAGGATCGTGAGTATAAGAGAAAGGTGCTCGGGAGGCTTGCCGGCCCTCCAGCAATCGTTGTCGAGCCATTTATTGCAAACGGGTGGGAGCGCTATGCGGATGCAGGAGTAGTGATGGGCACAGATAGGTATGGGCAGAGTCTGCCGAGTAGTAAAAACTATGAATTCTTTGGTTTCGGTGTTGAGAAGATTGCCGAACGAGTCAAGAACTACTTGGACCAACTCCAAAAGGGCGACGTTGCGAAAGGAGAATTCGTAGAACTCTAGGAAGTTTTGAATGTGATAGTTCCTCTCGTTGTTTCTTCCGTCGCAGCACCTGCATTTGTACAATTAATCTTGAGGTATCGACGTCGGTTCTTGTCGTCTTTGAGCGATATTCTACTGCTCCAGTGACATACTGCTACCACGCAAAATTTGCCCAGAGTGGAAGACACGACCTGCGACTAGGCAGGCAACAGGTTCTCGAACACTTCCAGAACAATAATACATGGCAGCCGGAGTTCTACCGGACGTTGTGCAGACGGGCCGCTTCTCACACACCCACCTCCCACATCCCACATGCCACATCCCACACTGATTCCCGGAGCGCGCCCAAGTTCAGCTATGAGCCTAAATTGCTTCCCTCCCCGTCGGAGCACGCCGCCATTATTGAAACGTCCCGGGAAAAGGTGTACTGCGATGCTCCGGAGGGATCTCATCGCCCTCTGAATTTAGCCGGCTCGAGCACGGAGTTCGTTTTCTAGTTGCATATGCTTCACTTCCAGTTGGTGGTGAAGATGCATCAGGTCAGATGACGTACGACTACCCCTTCAAAGCTATAAAGGCAAAAAGTCTCGCGCCCTTTTCGTCGATTTGTTCCTTCACGTTGCGTGCGAGTACTGCCGTTGCAAGTGCGTGTCTCGAACAGGATCTTTGTAGCCCCTAGCCAAGAAGTTCAGAATGGCCCCTAACCCAACCATCAAGCTCGCCTCGGGTGCAAGTATGCCCACTGTCGGCTTCGGTCTCTGGAAGGTACCAAAGGATATCTGCGCGGATATCGTGTATAATGTAAGGAAACAATCTCCCGTGCCTAGCTACCCGATCGCTAATTACGTTCGGTAAAAGGCCATCAAAACGGGTTACCGGCTCTTCGATGGAGCATATGACTACCAGAACGAGAAAGAGGCCGGCCAAGGCATCAAACGCGCTATTGATGAAGGTCTCGTGAAGCGCGAGGACATTTTTGTGACGACGAAGCTCTGGAACAACTACCACGCCAAGGACCATGCTCTTACAATGGCAAAGGCCCAGAACGATACCTGGGGTCTAGGATACATCGACCTCTTCCTAATTCACTTTCCCGTCTCTCTTGAGTACATCTCTCCTAAGGATCGTCCGTATCCTGGCTGGTGGATGGATGAGGCCGGTACTATCAAGCTAGGAAAGTCTCCAATCAATGAAACATGGAGCGCTATGGAGGAGATTGTGGATTTAGGCATCGCAAAGAGCATCGGTGTCAGTAACTTCCAAGCCCAGATGCTCTACGATCTCCAGGCATACGCCAAAAAGCCTGTGTCTAGCTTACAAGTCGAATTACATCCATATCTTGTACAAGATGAGTTAGTAAAACTCGCGCAGAGCATGAATATTGCTGTGACTGCGTACTCTTCGTTTGGTCCCATGTCCTATCACGAGCTTGGTGACTCTTTCGCAGAGAAGACCAAAGGTCTTTCGATTCTCTTTGAGGACCCGAACATCATCAAAATTGCGAAGAGAAACAATGTTACACCTTCCCAAGTACTTCTAAGATGGGCAACGCAGAGGTATGAATAAACGACCAACAAAGGCTACTAGCAACTGACCTAGGATCGGCAGAAATATCGCAGTGATTCCAAAGTCGAACAATCAGTCGCGACTCAAACAAAACCTAGAGGCGATTGAATTCGACCTCACGGAGGAAGAAATAAAATCTATTTCTTCTTTGGATAAGGGGTTACGATTCAACGACCCTGGATTCTACCTTAAAAAGTTTCCTCTCCGGATTTTCGCATAAAAAATAGAAAGCTGATAATACGGGTACGAATCAGCAGCCGTGACTGCTTATTCCGAATATTTTTAGGAGATCGTGAATTTTCTACACGGCAAAGACATACATGCCTGCTTGCTGCGAAAGGAATCCTGCAAGGGTTCTCATCAGAGCTATATAGAACCACTGCGCTCTTTAAGCTATACAAGTAATGGCCAAACAAGAACAGTTTGTAATGGATAAAAATATCGTCCCTTGTTAGAACTATGTGCTCACCTGTCCATTCCATCAAACTGTACCAGTTTTATAAATGTTTAAGGATTGCTATGGTGCTGAATTCAACATTGCAGGACCTTTTGGATTTCTTTTTTGATTTTAATTATTGAAGTTTGCTTGCAATATCGCTTACGCTAGAGCGAGGGGACTCGGGGGAGTCACTTTGATCATATTCATGGGCCAATGTGAGCGTGATGCAGATTAGCGCGTGAGAATGACATACTTCCACTACGGGATATCCAGATACCCATGATACCCCTTTGTTGTAGGTAGGTATAGATCTCGTTCATTCTTTTGGGCGCTGAAGAAACATCCAAACATCAAAATAAAAGGCCGACAAACACGAAGCGAATGTTAATCAGATAGGACTTAATCTTTATTATCTATGACTATCTCGACAAGGTAAGAAACAAGGCAAAGGCTTAGCGATGTAGATCCGCCGTTACAATTGATTTTACTTGATTTACTAGATACTACATGCCGTATGACACCGGACGCCAGTAGTATCTCTCTCGAAATGCTGCTTAGGGTCTCATGCCCAACCAATAGTGTATGCTCTCGTGCGAAACCAGCATAATAACATATTTTACTCCTCGAGGCTGAATCTTACGGCGGCCTAAACAACACAACAGTTAAGTGTTCCTGGAACCATAATTTTGAACCCACGTGTTGTACATGCTAGCGAAAAGTATCATGACGAATCCGTGGGCTGGTTTACATCCCTTCAAATTCACCCCCTGCATCGTCATCGTCCATCTCGCCGTCAACGATTTCTTTGGCAAGTTCTCTCTCGCGCTCACGTGCTTCTTGCGCATTCTTTAGTTCGAGCCGATGCTGGTTCATAGGAAATCTCATAGCCTGGGTAATTCTTTAGCATTCTCAAATCAATGTTAGCACTAGTGATCATACCTTTACACTCTCATCGTGCAAATCAAGGCACGCCCTAATGCGCTCATGAAATGCTTCACCAGGCTCACGAGTGGCATAGACGTCGCCGACTTCCTTGCTCTTCATGTAGCCGTGCTCGTGATCAAGTGTTGCTTCTATTACTCCATCCCTAATTGCCTTTGCAACGATATATTCTGCGGTTTCTTCGCTAGGAAGCCCCAGTCGAATACAGATATCCCTGAGTGAAATTCGCGAATAGGAAAGAGACATCATACGAATTCCAGTTTTGATAACATTCTGGCGAAGACGGAGAATAAGCGTATACGTGCCATCTTTTCTAAATGTTTCATGGTGGCTTTTGACGAGTGTTTTGAATCCTTCAAGATCGCCAACTCTTACGGCTTGGACAAGCTGGAGATAGGGTTGCAAGGCGTGCTCAAGACTAGGCTGACGGAAAATCGCACGGTCGGGTATGTCGCCCATTAGGAGCTCCACAACAATCAAAAGCTTTGTAGAGGCCTGGTAGAAGCCTCCAGCACTGTATGACGATGGCGATTTGCGGGTAGCTCCTATGAGATGTTCATGGGCTTCAGTATACGAAAGCTGAATAGCACGAATTCTTCCTAAATAGTAAAGGTACCTGGCGATTTGGTTGTTTGAAGCAGCTGAAGGGAACTGTGAATGAGAAATCAAAAGATCGGCCTGAGTAATGTGTGAAGTCAGGAGGTAGTTTCTAAGAAGTAGAGTAGTGACGGTGGCTTGAGTGTCCTGGTCCTTCCGAAGAACAGAGGTCCTGAGAGCCGCAAGAAGGTTGGGCCTGATGGAAATTATTGGGGAAGAAGACGAGGGAGGAAGAGGCTTCAGTTGCTCATGGAAGAGGGAATAATAGAAATAAACCTTGGCAGATAACGCATCTAGCGTGCGCCGGTTTAGACTTCGAAGCCTATCGACAAGCATTGTTGAAAACAAAGCGCCCTTCTCGAACTCTTCCTGGTCATGTAAGAGGACCTGGACAAGAATCGACAGATAAGTGTCAACCTCGGGAAGAACTTCTTTACTTGCTCCATTTTTGCCCTGAGTGAGCTTCTGATTATCGAGCTCCATATCAGTGACAGAGGCAGTCTTTTCGAATGAAGCATCCTCTTTTCCAATGCCCGCGAGTAGAGACTGCGCCGACAAACTTGTTGAAGGGTATGTATCCGTAATGATATCGGCGAGAATATCAACGGTGAGGTGCTTTCTATGTGAAGATATCGAGCGTAGAACACGAAGAGAAAAACGAGCGTCAAACTGAGCGACCGCTTTATCAAGTAACACAAAATTAGACTTGACATCTTGTAAAGAGTTCTTATTAGCAGCGTCACTGGCAACTTTGGCTTATTACTTACCCGCAATAGTCTTCAAGATGGGGTCGACCTTTACAGAACCGTTCTCATCGTAGGTAACATCCTCCACGCTATCCATAGGGGTATCCCCTTCTCCATCTTTGCCGGGATCGGCGGTAAGCTTGGAGCTGTTTGGAGCAGGAACAACAACTGTCATTTCATCATCCCCATCCTTGTCTGTTCCGTCTGCCATCTCCACATCCTTGGTTCTGTTTACACCGTTTTCTACTGGGGTTCCATTTGCTTTTGTATCATTTCCCGGAGCTTTCTTTGCGGTTGAAGCTTTGCCCTTTGCGGGAGCTGCTCTCGTAGCTGGCTTGTCCTTGCTGGACGAATTCTGAGAGTCAGATCGCGTCTTTCCGTTTGTCGATGAAGCTGAATCTTTGTTGGATCTCAGGTTTCTTCTTTCACCAGGCATCGTGGTATGCGGCCGTAAGCGCCTAGCTACAAGTGATGTCCCAGTGGCGTGGCAGGTAGGCGATAACTGACAGTCAAGATTGAAATTTTCAGGTGTAGAAGATCACTTCTAGAGGGTCTCAGAGGCCAAATGAACCGAGTCACGAAGTTCGACGAGCACTGTCGATGGCCTTTGTTCGCGTCTTGTGCTGAAAGTGCCAAAGATGCGAATCGACAACGCTCACGTTTTCGAAAGGAGCGCTAGCCGCAGCACGAGAGAATCATTCGGTCAGTCAGCCAGACCCGGCTGCAGACAGCCTAAGTGGCTAAAATCCGTCAAAATCCGAGGCCTCCGATCGTCGGCAAACTTCGGGCCGTAAGTACGAAGCTGAGTCAGCAGCACGGCCGACAACATTTGAACGTTCCGCAAAACCCCGTTAGTAAACAGAGGGCAGCTTTGAACAACCTGAGTCGGATAATTCCACACGGTCGCTGTGCCAATGTCTTTCGGTGTTTGTTACTTCTAGAGTATTACTCTCTAAGCCTACACTTGGTATGGTCCTTGGATCAATCGAGCTAGGTGTGAACCTTCACCATGAATCTGATCGAGAACCACATCGAACAGATAGCCCTATCGTCCACGGCCATCGCAGAGTTACCGTAAGCGGCATGCAACTAAGGCAAGCGTATCAAAGCTCACTATGGCGATAGCTTTCCGCCTCCCAAGATATTCACCAACTCTCTGCTCCATCCACACGACATCACAGCGTTGATACGCGACACAGAAGCTCACGAGCGAGCGTTATTCAAGGTCGCGCCACCAGAGCCTGGATCCTTTGAGCCGGTTACTCAGCGAAATACGATATTTCCTGGTGCAGAGGGCTTCAAGACTGGATCTTCATACGCAGGAATTAGACGTACGACGGCTGTCGGAAGAATATTGGGAGGTGATTTTTTGGAAAGAATGCGACGTAACGAGCGAGAAATTGGCAAAGAGCGGCAAGATGTTGATGTAGAAGTGCTACTTAAAGGTGCCGAAAAGCTATGCAACGTTTATCCGGTGCCCGGGGTAATGGACCGGATCGCGATGCTGCGGAGTCGCCATAAAGATATTACGCTATCGCTTGTAGAGCTCGAGGCGCAAATATCAGACCAAAACATGCAGCTGAGCCAGATGAACCGATCGTGGGATGAATTCGATTCTCAATATGAATTAGAACAGGACAAGACTAAAGTAGACGACTATGAAATCCGGCGGTTCTCTGTAGAGGAATTTGCCAGGGAAGAGGCAGAAATGGTCGAGCTGGAAGCGAAGCGACAGGGTCTTCAATCTCGTGTAAGTGGTATGGAGAAGGATTTAGAAGGTCTCAAGGATGTCAAGAGCACTTGGTAGACTACATGTCTCACTAAAGGACGTTTAACTTAAGCGTTTAGAGCGAGGTGTTTGACTCGTGGGAATGAGAGCCTCGGGGACGATCAGCTGCATCCTCTAACATTTCGTTTTGGTCATGAAGCTTACGGATGTTTATCAGTGCTCTAAGATATGTAAGTCTTTGTGACCAGGGACTACACGATTGCACCATCCACACCAACTCCTACTATCGCCTCTAACTTCTCTTGCCATGAATTCTCCTTTTTCTCGTTCGTGTTCAAACTCCTCTACCGCTTTGCCAACCCTCATGCGCTTCCGAAATTTTTTGCGAACTACGCCACCTACTCCGTCAATTTCCTGGCGAAGGTAGCCTGCCTTTTCGTCGTCCTTTCCCACCGTGTCTGGGTTTGGTGTTCCATTGGCCCTGTCTACTGTCTCTATTGGAATACCGGACATGTTCTCTTGAGAAGTACAATCAATCTCAACTTCTATTAAGGAATCAGGTTTCAGCTTTCCCAACAATAAAGCACACTACGAAGTTGGTAACGTGCTCAAATTCTCCAAGACAAATCACATTTCCGGTGGAAAGGGAAACACCTGCTTACCAATGTCCTGAGCAGCAACACATCGTTCACCCCGGGCGCATTTAACGCCCTCATTTCCTTCAGCGATTCCAGTGCCTAGACCCCCAAGGTAGGTACTATATCTTGTCCTCCAATCCCATATCCGTCTGTAGTTAATGTCGGCGTTAGATGTCACGTGTCCACATGGCTGGCAAATATAAGCAACTTCTTTACATGTGCATGGACTTTTAGCAAAGGCCGCCGAAGTAAAAAAAGCTTCATCTGCCGAATATTCCATGCCTGTGAGCGCAGACAAAGGTGCTCTTGTGCACACAGAGCAAAGTCGCCGAAGCCTATGAGGCAACGCCACGGCTGAGCTCGGTTTCGTAATACAGTTCTGCTGGGCCATGAGGACTCCAGAACTCGAGATGTAGACTGATCAACCATACCCTACACACGATTTTCCCGCAGCGATGGCAGTCAGACACCATATCTCTTGCGCACGGGCCAATTTTCGTGCTAGTAATCCGACCGCTTAGAATCACTGAGCTTCCAACCACGTCCCAGCTCCGGTATCGAGGGCTATAAGTGCCATTTTCGTCATTGCTAGCTTCGACTTCCATTGCACATCTAAGGGTACGTGTAATAATCTGTCGCCGGAACTGCAGAAGATTCGTTCTAAATTGGTGGCAAACGCGCGATAATGAATGAAGGGTATTCAGGTCCAGCGAGCGTGCCAGTTGAATTACGACACTGCATGAATCAGCGAGAGCCTACGAGGAAATGTAACTCTATTCTTACGGATAGCAAGCCAAGGCTGCGGCGAATCCACCGGCTGCAGACCCGGGACTTTGTAGTCTCTGAAGGTTACCATCTCTATCAACACTTCGGATCCTGTTGTTGGCGGGGTAAAGCCTTGAAGAAGAGAAGGGACCTTGTCGAGGGTCTTCCGCAGGCTCTAAGGCCTCGTTGTCAAGATCAAGAAAAACCACCATGGTGCCATGTGAGAGACCTAAGACAGTAACAGATAACTCAAGGGCGAACTAGAGGCAGATTGAACATTGAAACGTAGTACCTAGGTAGCGATACTGCTTGCGCTGTCAAATCGGAACTAGGTAAAATAGGTCCCCCCACTCAAAACAAAAAAGCTATTAGTAGTTAGCGTAGCAGCATTTGTAAACCCTATTGTAAACAAACTACGAAGTAGTGGCTGCCATGCCCTATAATTTATCTCGAAATACTTAATTGCTAGTTTATGAATAAGCAGTGCCGGCAAATCTATTTTGTCGATTTATCTAAAAAGAGCACATCTACCATCTTCCTTCTATAGATTTAAGTATATTTAGTGGTAGTGCACAGGCTTAATAGACTTCAGAGATCAAAACACAGGCCTCGAATGACTTGTGATTTTCCTCTTCATCGTTAGTTTTGAACTATGTACTCGACAAGGCAGCCTTTATCCCATGTTAGGCGTATCAGAGGTGATGAACGCCCAACCATTAGCTTTTCCGCCAGAAACACTAAACGCCAACTATCGAATCATCAAGAGGGGTATCAATGAGAGAAAATCTAGCTATGTGATTCGTTGATCACAATCACTCACATGAGCCCAGAATTTTCCGAGCACCAAGCTACCTGCCTGAATTGCGTCAGCTCCTGTGGATCTCTTCCTCCGCAACCCGCTTCGTTGGTGGTTCCTGTAATTCATTTGCTGCGTCGTCCGTATTCTCGTGCCGTCGCTTCATACTACTGCTCATCGAGTTCATCACCATACTGGCAGCTTGTTCACTCTTATGTAAAACTTCAGTGGCCGATGTTACGCTTGCAGCGGAAGCTGAGCATGCAATCGCCCCCGACTTAACTTCAGAGCCTATTTTACCCTCTTCCAACTGCTTGCTAGGTTCGCCTTCTGAGGCTTTTGCGTCCAAACGCTTAAGCAAATTGAATATCGATGCTCTTTCTTGGCTTTGGATTGTCATTGGATTGTCATTTCCCACGAGTTGAGCTTGATGTGAAATTTCGTCTTGCTCTTTAGAGCTCCCATCTGCCTGAGGTGCGTGACTGGCAACCTCATCGGCCGCTTTGTTCAATCGACCAGATCCTTCTCCTAGTGGACTTTCCACCTCAGTAGAAACCGCTATTTTTCCGGGATCAACATAAGAATGAGCGCTTTGCTGCTCTATTTGCGGTGCATGCGATGTATCAAAGTGTTGCTGACCATCTTTTGAAACTCCTTCAGTGGTTGGCTCAGTATCCAATGTCTGAGTTTTAGGTATGCCTGGGTTTGCAGGAGCGTGCGAGGCGTTAACTAAGTAATCCTTCTCGTATTTCTCGCGCATGGGCCTCAGTAGGTCTACTAAAGCTTTGTATATACCAGCATCGGCAGTGTTTGGATCATTGACTTCTTTAGTTACGGGTATTTTGTGAAGGGCTTGTTTAATCACCCTGTCTACAACAGCTTCTTTATCATTTAGTGTTAGTGTCGGCATCAAAATGTTTTTGAATCTCGCGATCTGATCAACGACAGTTTGGGTTTCTTCGAAAGGTACAATATTTGGCGTTGCCGATACCTGAAGATGTTGATTAAATGATTGGGCTTGAACACCGTTAGTGAATTGGCCGTGTCCAGAGACAACATGACCACTTGTAGGGAGCTGATTGTGCGAAAAGTAAGGAGTTCGCATTATTGGAGGCTTTTGTTGAGGTTTTTCAGGGGACTGAGAGGGCGCGGAGGGTGCAGGGTCGTAAGGCGACTTGTATGTAGCATTTACTTGTGGCGCCCCCGGAGGTAGAGGTATTGAGGGCGGCTGCTGCATGCCTGGAGGAAATGGTCCAGGAGGGAACCCATGCCCCGGAGGTGGAGGCGGATACATATAACTCATCTGAGGGTGTTGAGGGCGACCGTTCGGAGGTACTCCTTGATACTGATACCCTTGTGGTGGTGGCCTAAACATTTGCGGTGGTGGGTGATAATAACTCTGAGGTGGTATAGGTGGTGGGGGCGTCGGTCTTCTCTTTTTCTCTTTTTCAATGTTGACCTCAGGCACGAGGCCCCACATCCAGCCCTTACCGTCCCTTTCGATTTTCTTGAAAGCAGCATGCTGTGAGAGGTTGTGTCTCACACTACTTTGCCATCCCTGTGTTGACACCTTGAGCTTGAAGTAGGGATATCGTCTTTCGATGGCTCTATAGATTTGAGGTAGAGACATTTGCTTCGTTTCTGAGTTAGAGAGAGCCTCATGTATCAGGACAACATAAGATTGAGTGGGCTTTGCTAGTTGTTCTTCGGTGAGTTGGGATTCATCGAATACCGGGGATGGTGACCTCGGGGGCTTTGGGGGGCGCTTTTCTTTGGAAGGTTTGGATATGGCAAGAGAACTAGGTTGATCATCAGCTTCTACAGATTCCTGGGCGTCTTCATCTTCAAGTTTCTTGCGTTTAGTGTATCTTCTCTTGCCTGTTGACGCATCAATCGCCTCATCCGGCTTTCCTTTTGAGGGCTTTAATGTTCCGTTTTTAATTGCCTCTGCCCTTTGGGCTTCTTTTTGTTGTCTCATTAAAAGTGCTTGTTCTCGTTTAGACATAATTCCATTCTTAGGAGGCCGGCCCGGACCTTTCCTTCTCTGCGGGATCATTTCTGGTGGTAAATCACGAAGAAGCTGCGATAGCTGTGGGTCATTGATTGCTTCTGGTATCGCCTCGGTGGGATCCGAGGATGTTTTCGCCCTAGCCTGTTCTGGAGGCAGCTGCTCACCCTCGAACTTTTTTCGCCCATGTTCTTTGAGACCTTTTTTTGCAGACTTTGCTGGTTTCTTCGGTTTTGTGAGTTTGAGCCTCCTTGGACGCGATTCATTTGGTCCTCCAATACTGTCACTTTCTACTGTTTCCTGTATATCGTCAACTACTTCGTCTTCGATGGATTCAACTCCGTCGGACTCGGAGGGATGAGGGCTGTGCTCAATGTTGTCGACCGCTTCGCTGGAACTAGACTCAGAAGTGTCGTTCATAGCAATACTTTCTCCTCGACCATCCTCAAACTCAAAACTCATAGCAGACTGCGCTTCTGAACCCAAGGTTCCCTCAGCTCCTGTAGTGGGCAAACACCACCGCATTGAAACTCCACTGATTGTGATCGTACAGCCATCCTCTAGATTGACCACACCCTTTTGGCTATAAAAGCTGTCGTTCACAAAAGCGCCATTTCTCCCATAGATATGAAGTTCGAAAGATGCTTCATCAAAATTGTAAATGATTGCGGCGTGTTCTCGGGAAATTCCACCGCCATGACTGCCCTCCTTTGCATGCAATTTGACCCATGTGGTTTCTTTGTCAGTTTTAACATTACTAGCTCCCCCATCTGGGTGTATCCGTGCAGAGGGAATCCAGTGTTGATTCGATTTTTGCAAATCATCGGCAGTAGTTGGCTCTTCAGATTGACCGATGCTATTACTGCGGGACTCCTTGTGAAGTGATGGACTCCGAGACAATTTACCCTTTGATCTCTTTCGCCTCCGTGTCTCCTTGAGACTTAGATTAATTATGCCACCACTTTCGCTAACAACGCTCATAGCGTCGTAATGGCCACCGTCGTGATTCATGGCGGCCATCTTCTTCCTTCTCGTTGCATCTGTGTCTCGGCCAAATACAGTACGTAGCGTATCTATATACAGCTGGGCGTCTGGGAACTCAAGTTTGAAGTATCCTCGTTGTTCTTGGTTAAGTGCTTCAGAGCTCGACGGTTCCAAGCCAAAGTCACCACTTTCAGGAAGGGGCACAGGCAAAGGAGGCAAGGAATCATCGGAAATATGCTGTATTCCACCCAAGTCTGCCTGTTGTAACGGAACGTTTGTATGAATCAAAGCATTAGTATGAAAGTTGCGACTATCTGCCATCTTCGATCCAGAAGTCTCATTTAGACCAGTAGACATTCCAACCCCAGTAAACACAGGTGTAGCCACAGGAATATCTTCAATAGAAACATTCTGGAGAGCAGAAGTATTTATCTGCGATGCTTCGCCGTGACTAGGGTTTATATCAGCGTCTTCTTTACCTGCCATAGGGATAGCGGCAATGACGATATTCTCAGATTCAATGTCGCTTTGAGGAGGCATTCCATGCGTAACATTTCTTGGCCCTTCTCGCCATATATCCGAACCATCACAGTTTGGGCTGTGATCAAGTTCCGCCATCCCAGTAGCCGCTACCGTCTGCCACGCATCGCACGCTTCCGGGTATTGTGCAGCACTGCAAAAGCACGTTGGCGTGGGAAAATGTTGCTAGAAGGTCAAGCTTGCCGCGAAACCGTCTACATGTGTGTAGAGTTGCCAGAAGGAAGGGAGAAGTGAGCAGTGGACGGTAGGCATGGGTACGGTCTATGGAACTGTGCTTGGTTGGCTCATGCTCAGAACTTTTAACGATCAGGGTCTCTGCGCTGTTGAAAAGCTTGGCAAGCAAATTCATTCGAGACGGTGGTCGATGTTGACCGCCTGGCCTTTAGCGCGCCACGCCGCCATCAAGATCGAGTTAGTATCCCCACCCCTCTCTGCCTCTTTCTTTACCGACAAGCGTAGGCATATAGGATACGCACAGATACGATGAGATACCTAGGTACCTAGGTAGGTACCTAGTATTGGCCATTAGTTAAATGAGTCGATCGGAGACCACCCAACACAAACAGCTTTTACACTCTAAGAGGGAGGGTCTTCGGAATACTACCTAGAATCGTATAAAGGCAAGAAGTAGAAGTTATGTCGTATCTACGGAGATGCTTGAAATTTGAGGTAGAATTCAATTATTTTTTCTTTCTTCAATTTGTGTTACAGAGAAAGCTTGACTCGCGTCCTTCGGCTCATAACCTTGGAAGCTACCGGGCCGAGCACCACTAAGATGGCTGCTCTTGATCTCCCCCCGCTTATAACCAAGCAGGTATGCGCCGTCAGCGTCGCGAGCCAAAGCTAGCGATTTAAGCAATAGTTTGAAGGACCGTGGTCTTTGAATTCCACGTTGGATAATAACAGCTTGACCTGATGCCTCCAAGGAGTAAAAAGTCGAAGCTTTCGACCAAGGTGTCCGGCGTAAACAACCACGACAACGCTTCAAATCCTCAGTGGCCGCCTCTATAACCACTAATTCCGACCTTCGATCTGAGTCTTGAATGTCTACTGGATAATCAATTGATTGTTGTGCGCAAATTGCTAACAGCCAATCTTTGCCAACGATACGTCAATTTTCTTTCCACACTGCCCCTTACCACAACACCTGGTCAGCCCAAGAGAGGTGAGGCATTGAGGGTAAATGATAGATTTCAAGTCGATGATAGTAGTTTCGCAGAGCAGTTATGGAGCTCTACGGGTCTTAAAGAGCTAATTAGCAACGCGCCTTATGACTGGGGAGGAACACCGATTGGTTTGAATCCAAACATTAGAATATATCGGTTCGGCTTCCATACTTGAACGCAGCTCCTTTGTTCTAAATCAGAAACAGCTATACGCATGGTCAATTCTTTGATAAACACTGTGCGAGTACTCTCTAGCAAGATTTTATGTTTCTAATTAACGATAGATGATGAATCAAACACACTAAATTTATCAACCTCGCCTCCCATCCCAGCCAGGACGACATGGACCTTACTAATCTATTTAACGGCGTGTAATGGGGGCGAAACAACATTTTACCCTGAACTGGAGCAGTTCAGGAGTTCCTACAAACAATCTAACTCAGATTGCGACCCGATAGTTGTTACTCCGTAGGCGTCTATTCACTTTAGCCTCTAAATGACCTCCTTAGCTTGTACACGAGCAAACTTCACATCAGTCATTTGAAGAAATCTAATTATCTAACCTCGATTTAGGGAAGTCGGGTTGGCGCTGTTGCACAAACATGGCGACGATTGTATGCTACACGAATCCCGTGAAATTAAAGATGGAGAGAAATGGGTGATTCGCAGCGATTTATGCGTTCCTAAATGAGTTTGAGAGGGGATATTAAACATCTCAAAATGATAGAGGAGATAACCTAACCTTTATACGTCGTTTATTTTGATCTTTTCGAAAATCCGTTTGAAAACCTCTGGCTCTTGAGCACCGCTGACTTGATATTTGTCTTGAATGACAAAATTTGGAACGCCTGTAACCATTCTTTCGCGAGCTTCGTTCACTTCTTGGTCAACTTCTAAACCTCCAGAATCTCCCGCGAGCCACGTGTCAACTTCTGCCTCAGGCAATCCAGCTTGCACTCCTGCTTCTTTGAGGAAGTAGTGGTCTGTAATATCCCGCTCATTCTCGAAGTAGCCTTTGAACAGATGCTCTACAATCTTAGTTTGCATTTCGATTGATTTGGATTTTCCAAGTTGAATCAGTCTGTGGGAATCTCTAGTACGTCCTATTAGTATCATTAGCCGCGATGTTAGGTATTAGCCGACGTTTAAACCAGTTCATGTCCCTAAGGTATTGATACGGACGACGGACGACAATTACGAAGGTTGTTCAACTTCTTTTCGGTTTTCAAAACACCTCTGTGACAAATATAAAGGGCATCAGTCTTACCGATGCGGCCACCAAACTTAAAATTGATTCCTAGAGATTCGCCAATGCCCGCCATTCGATCCAGCATCGGCTTTACAGCCTCAGGGCCCTGTAGCATTTAGAGAAACAGATACCGGAAGTACTACGGCAATGAATAACATACCCCAAACTTAGAGTTATAAAAGCTCTGTTTATCAACGCCTGGCGAAGGTGCGTCAGGGTTCAAATAAAATGGGTGCCATTGTATTAGAAATGTATCGTGCGACTCAGGATGTGCTGCCTTATAGGAGTCTATTGCCTGTTCCAGCCTTTTCTTACCCACGTAGCACCACTATTTACCAGTAAGTATCGGAACTTGTTGAAAATAAAAGAGCAGAAGTTTTTTAGTACAGGACAAACAGTATCAGCTATATATAAGTTAGCCCTAAATCACAACGAGGCAGACACTCAAGAACACTCCTAAAACACAGAACAACAAAGAAATCAGTAGGAATTTATCGCACATGTGATCGCAATATTAAATTTAGTCATGCTGCGCAAGTACATGCGAATTGCCGCTCTATCGCAGAACCAAATAGACCAATATCAGTTTGTCTCGCTGAAAGATGAACGTTTGATCCAAAACTCTCATATGTGGTCTTTGGAAGTACATATACATATTACCAGGCCGAGGTCGATTTATAAGCACACATTGGATTTCTAATAGAATAATGACTAACAAGCTCCCCATCAAAATTGCATGATTGGCAGGGTAACTTCTACAAAGCTCCGAAGGATCGTCTCAATCGTGATATAAATCTTACGAAAAGAATTCCAGGAGACTTGAGTTGTAGTAGTCCATTGGAAATTGGGAGCAAGATCCAATCTAATAGAACTGCAGAGAAGGGGGTTGTGTAGGTTCTAATGTGGCTAGTGTGGCACAGTGCCCAAACGCGTCGCGACGCCCCGCTATCTGTTATAGTATACATTCAATGCAGCGCGTGGTACCATTTGCGGCATATCGTAAATTGCCCCTATGGGATGAGTTCCTACAGAACACGGCATGATGTCCCGAACCAAGGAGTCCTTAAAGACTCTTGTTCTGGCTAGTGTTCCGCCTGAAGATCTATCCACGGAGAGAAGTGTGGAACTGATCGCTCTCTGTGAAAGCATCCTTAGCGGGTACGTTCAACCATTTGTACAAAATATGAATAGCCTAGTAAACATTAATAGATATGGCGAGGTGGGAGAAAGTTCCGAACCCGGCCAAATCGGTGATACAATAAAAAAAAAACGCAAGACCAGCTTTGTCAACGTTGAAGAATACCCAGGTAGCTAACTTGTTCTAGTATGGAAAGACAACAATGCACCAGATAAGGCAGTTCGATTTACGAATTTATATTCTCGGCTATTAACGCTTCCTATTCTGACCAAAAAGTGGGCCATTCTTGACCTCCTAGACCATCTGTCAACCATTGAAGCATCAGGCTCTTTTTCTGAAGACCGTGGCGAAGATAGAGCTCCAATCGACAATCGCCATCCTAGGGAAACAGCTCAGTCGAAGATGCACCCTATCTTGGATTCCCCTCGTTCAAGTCTACAGGACGCTTCGTCTGCACGTCTGAACCAACGCCCAATTGGACGTAGCAATGTTTCTTCGGAGCGAGCAGAAAGTCTGAAGCCAAAAGAGCCTCTGTCTCGTGATGGAATGGCTGTAGCCAAATCTTCTCAATCCAACCAAATGGACTTAGCTGCAAGATTCGTGAGCGAAGCCTCACCCAGGCCACCTGAATGGCAGCTATTACGAGATCTCCCTTTTGTTCTTCAAGGCCTTTCTACTAATGACATGAAATTTACATCAGATGGGTCGATTAGCTTTCCACCAGGGCTCCCTCTGCCAGTGCTATCAGTTTTGTATGTTCTCGCCGAGCCAGCTCTTCTCTACAGGTCTTTATCAGAATTTGTTGAAGCTAGAGATGAAGGATTAATTAGTCAAAGTCTCAGGGCTGCCATTAGTACTGAATTACGTTCTTACCTTGGACTAATCGCCACTCTCGAGAGCGAAATTAAATCAGCATTGAAATCTGTTGACCCAACATTGGACGGGACTAGGTCCATAGGGGTCACTCTAAAGAGAGCTGTTGTTTGGACGAGAGAAGCTACACTTGGCTTACGGCTTATGAGTCACATGGCTGAAGAATCTAAGGGTAGGTTCCCATCTCTTCGGAAGAATGGCAACTAATTAGTGTTAGACAAAAAAGGAGGACAGTTGATCTCATTAATTCATTCCTATTCTACATCTCATGGAGACCCGTTCATAAGTGCTTTTGCGAGTCGAATGCTAGTTCATTTGACGAAACCATTTTACGATATGCTAAGGCAGTGGATCTACGATGGAGAGCTATCAGATCCATACCGTGAGTTCTTCGTAATAGAGCATGAAGAAGATAAGGCGGTCCGGGATTTGGATAATCGACGCCATGTTGCAACCAGTGTCTGGGAGGACAAGTATATGATGGACAAGATGTTGGTACCAACCATTATGACGGATGATTTCGCTAAGAAGGTATTCCTCATAGGGAAAAGCCTTAATTTCATTCGTTACGGATGTGGAGACTCATCATGGGTAGAAGCATATTCCAAGGACGCATCAAAAGAATTAAAATATGGAGATACGGCAACTTTAGAATCCTCTATCGATGAGGCATATAATACAACCATGGCAAGACTGATCCATCTTATGGACAAGAAGTTTAGGCTGTTTGAGCATTTGAATGCCCTGAAAAGCTATTTGCTTCTTAGTCAAGGCGACTTTGTCGCTCTTCTTATGGAGTCCCTCGCTTCAAACTTGGATAGACCAGCCGGTTCACAGTATCGGCATACTCTCACAGCCCAACTGGAACACTCCATTCGAGGATCAAATGCACAGTTCGATTCCCCCGATGTACTACGTCGACTAGATGCGAGACTTCTTGAGCTTAGTCATGGTGACATTGGATGGGATGTCTTCACCCTTGAGTATAAAGTTGACGCGCCCGTAGATGTGGTAATAACACCATGGGCAAACAAACAGTATCTCGTTGTCTTTAACTTTCTATGGCGTATTAAACGTGTCGAGTTCGCCTTAGGTAGTACTTGGAAACGCTTCATGACTGGTGCACGTGGTGTCCTCGGTAGTGTCAAGGACAAGCTCGGCCAAGATTGGAAGGTTGCTCGTTGCATCGTGGCTGAAATGATTCACTTTATCAACCAGCTCCAATACTATATCTTGTTCGAAGTTATCGAGGCATCTTGGGACCAACTACAGGTAGCTTTCAACAAATCTAACTGTACTTTGGACGATCTTATCTTCTCACACAATAAATACCTGAAAAATATCACGCACAAGGGTTTGCTGGGGTCGACTCGCTCTCCAATCACCGGACAACGGGAGGATAGCTTCATGAGTCAACTTCATTATCTTCTCAAAGTTATGCTAGCATATAAAGATGCTATAGATGGCTTATATTCATTCTCAGTTGCGGAGTTCACTAGGAGACAGGAGTTTAGCGCTCGGATTGAAACTCGTACGGCGGCTGGCCAGTGGGGTCGCACTGAAAAAGACGACGATGATTTTAACTCGCCCTTGCCCGGCCCAGGAGATCGACTGCGAAACAAGGGTCTACGCTCTTCCGATTCAGAAGGGAAAGATAGCCCCTTTCCCCCGTCACTACTAGCTCAGGTCAATGATGATCAGATGCTTCCTGCTCTGAGACAACGCCTAGAAGAGCTATCTATGGATTTCAAAGTACGGTTAGCGACTTTACTAGGGGATTTGATGGTCCAGCCTGACCCAGATTTGAAGTTTCTTGGTGTGGTCATGAACTTCAATGATGTCTACAAACCTCATAGAAGGAAACGAGACCGGAAGGATAGATCGATGAGAACGCCTGCCACTTCAAAAACAGATCCTAGATCCGAAACAAGGGAGGAAGCAAGGACTGAGACCAGATCTCAGGTGTAAGATTAGTGTAAAGGAATTCAAAAGGAGTATCAAGGCTCTAAGTGTAGTAAGGCTCATGTGTTGAGGAAATTTACGAATAACAGTAAGGCTAGTCATGTTAAGGTCATGCCGAAAATCATGTCACTTAGAAAAGCCCTAGTAGCAAACTACCTTAGCATGAAAGTTTTAGGTCATCCTGACTGTGATTGGATATTAGAGCCATAAGCGGTTATGTTGCGATCACTTACGCCTTCACTTGAATCGGATGACTTATTCACTACCTTCTTCCTTTTCCTTTTCCTGCTTCGCTTTGATTGTTCCGTTGTAGTCTTACTTGGCTTTGAAACGTTTCTCACCTTTTCACCGGCCGATGACCCCTGTAGGTCGATGTTTAAAGTGTGAAATTTAGTGTTATCCTCAACATCGCTACAATTTCCACTGGTCCTGCTGCTGCTAGTAGTCTCATCGGAGCTAGTGTCATCGTCCGGCACTCCCGTGCGTCGTTTTCGAAATCTCTTATGTCTGATGGTAATTCCTACGCCACCGACTGGTTCCCTTCTCATTGTATGATGGGCTGATTCTGTAGTCGCATTTTCCACCTCGGCTCCAGCACTATCCGCTACACCTTCGTATACCACCTTCCCTGGCCGAGGATGGGGTATCATCGTGTCCAGCTTATCTCGCTCTGTCGACCAAAATAATATTTCCGCGCGTCTTCGACGAAAAAACTGTTTCCGCCAACCAGGATCTTTGATTAGCTCTCCTTCTTCACGAACAATTTCTGCACTTCGTATTTGCTCCTTTACCCGGATAAGAGCTTCTCGATACTGGGTTCGTAGGTAAGTGGCCGACTTGGCGTCAGGTTGGGAGCCCTCAGGTTCGTTCTCAGATTCGGGTTGATCAACTTGAGTGTATTGTTCAAAGTGATGCTCATTAGATTCGATAGCGTTGCGAGCTTTGAGATGAAGACGCTCAACAGCCTGCTGGCCTTTTAGACCCATTGCGTAATGATACAGAGATTGATCGTATGAGGGCGGAATCTCTTCCAAGTTGAACGCATGTTTCAGCACATAATTCTGACGAGCTTTGTTAAACTTCCACATATGACGAGAATTGTAATATTGGTCAAGGTAGATAAGATGTTGAGAATTACTTGCAACTTCATTAGGTCTTTCAGTTTCCGACCTGCCATCGATGTGCTGGGAATGAAGATCAGAAGAATCAAGAGACTTCTTTTTATTCTCATCCCACTTGGACTTCTTTGCGTTATTAAGTGGATCTTCAAACGAATCCCCATCAACTTGTGAAATATTAGTTAGCTTGAGACATTTAGCGAATTTGCTTCCCCCCCTTTGATTCTGGGATGTTCTCTCATCGCTCCACTCATCATTCTGTGGCTTTGTGCTGGATGTGATCGATACGGAGTAAGGTTTCTTCCTTTCATTAAGCTTTGAGTGTTTGTGCACCTGTAACTGTTGGCCTGTTGTATCATGGTCCTCGCCTGATCCGAGGGGCTTAATATGTTCCAAAGATACCAATCGTTCCTGTTTCCTGGTCCCGCTATTGGGTTGAGGCAACGATCTTTTATTACTACCGGGGACTAGCAAATCAGCAGTGGGTGGTAAATATTCGAGAGAATTCGTAGTTTCAGCTAGGTTTTTGGCGTTTTTCAGCTTGAGGCCTAGTTTTCTCCAAGCGGGTACATGACCTGGTGCCATAGTTAAAAAGATAAAATTTCCCGACTAGGTCAATATCCGCCCGTCAAAGTTAAGCTTTATGACAGTCCACAATTACAGTTCGTTTATACCGTTTAAAGCTCAAAAACTTGGGAGTCCATGATGTGCAAAGATTAGGCGACTTCAGTTATTGATATGCCGAACAATTGGGTATCTAAATTTGGAAAACCTGAACACAGTTTCGGTTCTCGGCCAATGATTTTAGCGAACCCTTATCAACTACACTACGTAATCTATCTATACGGTACTTGAATTCCAAACTTTGTAAATAATTGTTAGGATATTGCTGATGTTTCCTGAGCCGGACCAACTACAAATCTACTGTTAACTTTGGAAAATAGAATTCACACAAGTTCTATGTTGTATGAAAGAGCGTTCCTTCTGTATTTGACCTTAGGTTTCAAGCCGAGTCTGTTAGAGCCCTTGAAAGAGGTTTCGTAGGACCGCTTATCCACGAGAGCTTCATTTGTATATTGTCCTAGCCTTGCCGTACCTTATCTCCATGGTGAACACTTTATGAACTCTATTTAAGTACCTTCTCGTATTGTATGCCCTTCACTTGGCCACCACTCATGGCCACGCGAACACCTCTCCGAAACTGGTCTCGGTTGGCACTTAAATCAGCTGCTGCCTCTTTGTTGAGAGGGTCCGAAGCATTTGGCTCAAGGAATAAAAACTGTGCGCATGTCAGAAGGTTTCACGCGACGTATTCACCGTGCCCAAAAGTACCTGTAGCCCGACAATTACAGCATTCAGATTGAGGACCGGCTTCCAGTCCTCTCTTAAAATGTTCAGGCAGACGTTTCCCTCGAGATCAATATTTGGATGATAGATTTTCTGCGTACACTTGACCTTGGGCGGGTCATGGGGGAAATTCTGATTTATGCCGAAACTGAAATGAAACTCTCCTCCTTTATACATTCCCTCGTCAGGTTCGATGGTGAGAGTAAAGTTTAAGATGTCGTCGGGGTTCGGAAATTCTGTGCGCATTGTACTACCCAGCGATAACTCCGACAAATCTGACCTTGTTCAGTGTTCGCCGGTTGAGGTCAACAAGTAGTTTCCTAAAACCTTTTTGTACCCGAAGCTGGGCTGCGGTCACCTTTTTCTTCTTTTGTCCTCCACCCTCTGCATTTTCAGCTTTCTGCTGCTGCTGCTTCTAGAAAACAGAAACGAGATTAGCTAAAGGTCAAACAACACCGAGGAGCGTAATTTACCATCGACCATATTTTCAACATCGTGAGATCGCGCCGGGGCGATGGCCGATATATAATCTGATGAAGAACGGCTTGCGACAGGCACTTATCGGTCGAGGGGTCAGATTATAGCAGGGATCGCTACCACGCAGAGAACGGTTGTAGAAATGAATAGCTCGCGAAATGTGTTTGAGTCGATGTGAGAACAATGTAATGACAGTCGTAAGAATTATGTGACCTACATAACGTGAAGGTTAGTTACCCCGGGGTACTGTATGTAGGCACCGGAACTGGGGAATTCTCATCCCTGCGGGATGACCGAACTCCCGAGCCCTCAAGGTACTTACGTGTTCTTCAGCAAGTTACGAGGCTACCTCTAACAAACTGTACGAAAAACTTCGCTGCTCATAACGTTAATGACATGTTACGATTAATGCTCCTTCCGAGAATATCTGGAGACAGATTGGTCTATTACTCGTGAGAGCCGACTACAAGTGAATCAAACTAATTACGATGTTGCTGAAAATCTATCTAGGTACCTTTCGTTTCACTGCAGCCCCAACCAACAGGAGTGTCAAACCCATCACGAAGAGAAGGTTTCTATTCGATCGCCGTAGCCTCTCTTTAAAGAGCCTGTTCAACGTGTCTTGATGCTCCTCTTGAGTGTTTCCTTTGGGAAACGGCTGGTCAGGCACTTTCTTACCTAAGAAATTGCAAAGAGGTGCCCACCCTTCATTGACATCCCAGAAGAGCAAGCGTTCTCGCTCCCCTCTCATCTCCAAAAGACCGCATACCATTGCACAATGTTCTTTGAGAACCCATCTTCCATTATTGGCAAAATTACCACGATAAAACAGCCGCCAAGAACCGTAAAAATACGCTCTCAAGCCCCAGAAAAGTTCTGCCTCAAATAGGCTTCGAAACCACCAACTCCAATTGTCCGTCAACGGTGAAATAGCTTGCATAACACTATAATGCCAAGCAGCGGTGTCTCTACGCACGTTAAGGATGACTTTAGCTTCTGGATACGCTTCAATCAACTCCGCTGCATATTGTGAGGCAATAGCATCAGTAACTGCCTCGCAGTCGCCCAACACCGGATCGAAGTCTTCTGCCTTGAACTGCACGTCTCCATTGTTTGAGTCCCCAAACCACTTCTTCTGATTCAAACGATTAAAGTGTACGTTTTGTGTGCCATCAGCTACTGCTGTTGATGGGGGTAAGCGGTTTATTTTCATCTCGCGAACTCAAAGTACCTACTATCGAATCCATGATACACATGACTATAACCCAGAATTTTCAGTGCCTGAGCCAAGCTATCCGTACCGCTGCGGCTTGGACCGACGCAAAGAACACGCATGGGGACAGTGCGAGTTTTATAGGTAGGTGATAGAGGATACATGTAGTCTACAATCGGATTCAGACGGGGTGATGTGATCCACGACATGACTCGTGATGTTGCAAGAACAAGCCACAAATCGGGTTCGATGACAATGGCTCAAACAAAAATGAAGTAGAAAGCTTCAGAGAAAACAAATAGATTTCCTCGTTGTTTGGGAATGAGTGTACCAGTACATGAGCCTTAACAATGAACGTGCAACATAAGCCGGCTTGATATGGTTGCTCGCGAACGACAGGACGAGGAATTGCGGACAGTTTGTCGGGATGGGGCTTGACAATATATAGAATATGGGTGATAACACAAGTTTAAAAGCCACACATAATAACCTAATTGACTTGACTACAAAGTTACAGTTCCATGTTCGTTACCTAGGACACAGGAATGACAGGGGATAATATCCGCATTCTGTGGATGTCTCAAAGCTCTGGACTAGAGGCTATCTAGGCCAAAAACTCAAGCTGGGAAGGGTACAACCCGTCAAGGCGACGCCAGACTGTTACTAGGTTTTAATCGCCGATGCTTGTGGTTACCGAGCAGTGACTTAGAGAGCACTGAGGTGGTAAACTCGACTATAACTAGGCTCGTGCCGCAAATGAGCTTGGCGGCGGCCCAGCGGGCAAATCTGCCTAGACTAGCAACCCCTACAACCCTCACTCCCAGACTCCAGTCAACTGTAAAACAAGATTGTCCCACGGAGACTCAAATTCGGGTCTTAGAATCCCTCTTAGTAGTGTTTAGCATTTCCACTAGGTTAGTACTGTTATGGATTCAGATGAAGCGGCCACGGAGCTTTCCCTTTCGGTTTGGCGATGGGTGATTGGATTCTTACTAGTGGGCATGGCTTGGGGTTTAACAACCCCATTCATACGCAAAGCTGCTGTCAACTTTAAATCCTCTTCACATCTTTCAGTCCAAGACCCTCATAATAGTTGGCTGAGGAAAAAGATCCTTAAGACTTTTTTTGCCGTCCTTGACCTTTTACGATGTCCGAGTTATGCTGTCCCCCTAGCCATCAATCTGACAGGCAGCGTTTGGTTCTTCTTACTCATTGGCAAGGCTGGTAGGTGAGACCGCATCTCGGAGGACATTTGTACTTATACTATCAGAGCTAAGTTTGATGGTCCCAATCACGAATTCGCTTGCCTTCGTTTTCACAGTACTCGGCGAATGGTGGGTTGAAGGAAAAGTCATATCCAGAGGTTTGTTAAAGACTACCAATTTCGTAGCCTTCTAGCTAATAATGCTAGATACATGTATTGGGATGGCGTGCGTTATTGCAGGCATTGCGCTTTGTGTTCAATCCAAGAACGTGTAGTTAGAACCACAGATCTAAATCTCATTAGCTCAATATATGGGACTCTCGTGAAAACAAATGTAAGAATTATACTGATTACCATTCGTCATCATCAACACCAGCAAGGTCTTTAGTACCAAGCAAAGTATGTGATGCTCCAGCGTTTAAAAGCCGTGTCAACTGCGCGAGTCAGCGCGGTGTAACTGATGTCAATTACCCAATATGGCATAGCGCACTTTTGCAACCATGAAGCTGCTCAAGTTTCACTCAAGCTCCACGCTGCGGTGTTTTCTTTCCAGACTTCATGGCTTCCGTGCTAAATCGCTTAGGTGCATGTGCGCTTCGAGGTACATACAGAGTGCGACCGAGGCGGTCCCATTTACCTCCAAACTTATCAGCTCGTCTCTTTCACCAGTCCTGTCGGCGCCGTAAAGAAAGCTCTTCGAGACCTCCAACACCCGTCACCATCGAAATAACTGACCACAAGCAGTCCAGGCCAGAACATGGGCCTTTAATAGATGATACAGATACTGCTACGGTTACTCACACGGATGTTGAAATAAACCGAAGGGGACTTATGGATGGTGCTCAAATAAAAGATGCTAATGACCCACAAATTCAAGCTTTAGAAGATTTGGAATCTTCTCAAGATAATGATGAGGCTCCTATAGCTACTCCAGAGCAGAAAGCCCTTCTGGAGCAGTATTTGAGCGATCCACCAGCGGAGTATGCAGAAGCGATAGCGAAATACAAGGCCGAAATGAAACAGCTTGAAGGAGAATTTGCTCGAGATATTGGAATAGATGATGAATTTATCGAGGCACCAGGTGCCGATCAAACTTCCGGAAAGCGTTTTCGGGGAGGTTTCTTATCCATGGGCGAAGACGATGAAGAAGAAGAAGGTGGAGACGAACCTTTTGAGGGAGACGATATCACAAGCTTGGCACATGGTGATCTGGAACAACACAGGGAGCTCCGTGAGTATTCAAGGATTGCAGCATGGGAGATGCCATTATTGAGTAGTATGTTCCTTCATAGCAGTTGCTACCCGCTATATCCTGTTACTGAACACGTGTTAGAGCTATCTAAGCCCTTCGAGCCACCCGAGGATGCGCCTCTACGCTTTCGTTACACATCATACATGGGAGAAAACCATCCTGCAGAGAACAAGGTCGTATTGGAATTTTGCACTGCAGACTTGCCGCTTTCACCTAAGGAGCGAATAAAGATGATTAAGCTTCTTGGCGTTCGCTACAACCCTCAACAAGATCTTGTAAAGATGAGCTGTGAAATGTTTTCTACAATCGCACAGAATAAACGCTACCTTGGAGACCTAGTTGATACTCTCATGGCTACCGCGAAGGGTGAGGGGAGCATGGAAGGTGCGAATGATAGCTTTGAGGACGTTCCGGTTGACTTCCGGCACGTAAGGTGGAGAAGCAAGCCGGAGTTTCCTCAAAAGTGGAAATTGACATCAGAGAAAAGGCAAATTCTCGCAAAGAGAAGAGAACAAAGTACGCTGGAGGAGCGCCAGCGGGCCGCGGAAGGATGCCTAGTGGATGGTAACAGTATAGTTGAAGCTGCCTTAAAGACTCCCCTTTTCCCTTCTCGCGAATCCAACTCGCTCAGAACTATGCAGTTCGCAAACCAAAGCACTCGGCAAAGGATTTGAGCAAGCGTCTACTCCCTTTCGGAATCGAAAGTGCATAATATTATGAGGAATCAGAACTGATTTGGCCAGCAAATACATAGTTCTGTATTGAGGAACAGGATCAGAATAAACTTAGAGGTAACATTTGTTGTTGTTGCTTATTTTAGCTTAATGGGTAATAGAAATCTCATATCACAGTAGATACAAGCGAAGAAAATACGAATTGCGAATAGTGAGTCGACGCGCTGAACAAGCGTAAATTTTTGAGTGTCCATTCAAGTCTCCATATGAGCTCATTATATAACCCGGGAGCTTCGGGTACTAAATTCATCTCGCTTGGGTTTATAGGCCGATTATCAAAACAAAGTAACATTTCACAGAGTATCAATCATACTTTCATTCATAACTATTTTCTAATCAGGGATAGTATTCCGGGAAAGACCAGTTATCATGCAAGGCTATGCATTGCAAAGCCCCCCTACTAGAGTGCCAGGACGCCGTTGAAATTCCAAGATGCATGATAGTACACCATGACTCCAGGTGCTCGGAACGAATGAAAGATTTGAAAGACACTTTGGGCTGTGTACTGTTTCAGGAATTTCAGTCAATGTGTGACTGAAACATAGAACCCGGATAGTCGCTTCTTCAAATTGGCCATGAACCATATTGGTAAATGCAAGCACTAACTGAAGATGTGAACATAAGAAAGATCAGTCTAACCAGGCTTAGGCTAGGGCCGAAATGTCACCCTCTCCAAGTACCAAACTCAGATATGTAACACCAAATGCCTTTCAGAGGTTATACTCCTAACTTCTTAAACAGCAGCGATCTCCCCATCGTCAAAGCTGCCTGACCCTCCTGTATCCCCTCCAGTATTATAGATTGCATCTGAATACGAGCTTTGTGGGTTTCGCTCCTTCTCCTCCTTTATTTTAGAGTCAATGGCATTTCTTGATGGAGCTTTGAAGCCAGGAGATGACTTCTTCGCCACTTTATTGGATATCTCCGACCCACGGATAGAAGGCGTGAGAGGCTCATAAGCACGAAGCTTACGTCCAGTCGAGCCTGGGCTACCCTCTCTGCTTCCATCGCGGCTAAGAAGTGAACGCCCATCAGTGGATCCCGTAGTACGTGTATTGCGGCCTCGATCGTTATTACTGAGATTTTGGGAAGTTTTTTGCTGAGGCTGGCCCAGACCGTTGTAAAGGGGCACAGCCTCCTGTGGGTTGAAATTACTGTAGGGTTGAAACTGTGGAAACTGGTTTGCATTGTCTTGGCGCCATTCAGAAGGTGCATTGCGACCAGTTCCATAGATACTCTCTTGTCGAGAAATGGGAGCTGGAGGCGGCGGAGGCGGCGGAGGCGTCGCTGCCATTGCCTGCATCTCACGCATTTGGACACGCTGCGGATTCAGCCCATCTGTACTGAATTCCTTAGAGTTCTGCTCCTGGAATTGACGAGGCATCTCTCTAAACCAACGAGGATAGGCACGAAACCCAAGCTTTTCCAGCGTGTCCAGATCAGGCATGCAGTGCAGAAACATACAACCTTGCTGGGTGAAATCGCACTCACCGGTCCGCATCCAGTGAGTACAGTATACCTTCTGACCTAGGACTCCCGGAGTCGTGGGATTGTATCTCTGTGTTGTAGTTGAAGCAGCAGTAGGGGCTCCACGACGGGCAGGAGAGTTAGCAACAGGCGGAATTTGATATTGCTGTGGAGGTCTGTTAGCGAAGACGGCAGATAATCTATCCTGTCTTATTATCAGCTGAATACTTGAAAGAAGCGAAGGAAGTCCTACATTGATAGACTTAGAGCTAGGAACCTGCTGGCCATTACGAGTATCTTCGTCATCAAGTTCCGTTTTGACTTTATTGTGATCGATATCAACTTTCCAGGTTCCACTACCCTTCTGGGAAAACACTATCTGTCCCTGCACTGCTTCGACGTCATCTAAGGTGTACTGGGAACGGATTCCAATAATATCAATCCAGTGCGGAAGTTCATCAAAGGGAATCAACGGAACAAAGGAATTCGCTCCTCGCTTGACGAACACAGTCGGAATAGCTATAGAACCTTCACTGATAGTGTCGTTATCGTTTCCGTTCAAGCTACTTTGAACTGCTACTGTCGAGGTACTGTCCCTAAAATCGACTGTTTAGTCCAACTCAAGGCATCACTAAATAGGAGTCGTAGAGAACCTATATCTCGTACCAACAACCTTCGACGTTGACACCTTATTGGAGACAACGCCAAAAATAATTCCATGGTTTTGGGAAAGCAGACACAATAAAGTAAGATAACAATATAGCTGGTTGGACTTACTCTCTCGCTTGTGTACGACGCCTCTTTACCTCGTCCTCGTCGAGATTGGTTGAAGCAACGTTAGCAGGAGCAGTTGCTTTACGCTTACGATTGTCCATAGCGCTTTACTTGGTAGCACAAGCACTTAGAAATGTATAGGAAAGAATGCTCTAGTATTCTCCAATACGGTAGGTATTTGCCTAGGATGGTGTCAGGTGGGAATGAGACAGTTCGGGTTGTGTTTTTCGGCACAGTGCCTAATGTAAGAAGGAGGTTTCAAGACCTTAGGGTGGCAAATAAAGAGAGATCTGAGCAAACGCCGATAGGTTAAGGAGTAAAGGGGTACACAGAAAAGCCTTTGCTTCAGCAGAGTTAGCAGTCCAAAGGAGAAGCTTGAAGTTAAGTTGCTGATGCAAGAAATGAACGGAGTAAGAAGAGCTCGGTAGTTTAAGTATCAGCTCCTTGGAGATTGTTCATTCAAGTGGTCGTGCCAAACCTCCGAGCCAAATCTTCAACCCCGCCTAGCACAAACTGTTGTGAATGTCAATATATCAAATTTGTTTGCTCTGAAGCAGGGAAGCTGCGCATATGCAAACTCAAACCTGGCACAAACTCAATGCTGAAATGGTGATGAAAAGCTTGTAAGAGTTTGTGCATGATCTATTAGGTATAGATTTGCATAGAACGAAGAATGTGGTCAAAATCAAAGTAGTAACCTCAATCCAAAACAAAGCACATATTTAACAAAAGAACTACAAGATTCCGAGTTTCTTTCATTAGTGAATCTAGGTATCACCTTAATGCCGAATCCTCACAGTCACGACACGTGCATGGGTTTCCGAAGGAACATAGTTGCTGCCTATCCTCAAAGAATTGAAGATCCTGTCGGGCCCAACACGTCATGAACAAGAGCTTCAAGGCTGGAAGGAACTCTCTAGTAGCAGCAAAATAAGCCTGTTCGAAAAGGGAAAAAAGGAAAAGAATTAGCTTAGATATAGACGCCAAAATCATAATCTAATCCTCTCAATGATTGCCATTTCTGTGCCATTGTTTCTTCCTTTCTTCTTTCATCTCACATGATGACCAGAAGCTTCGGGTCATAAGAAAAACAACATGAAGAAAGCACATCTTGTGACGGTCCCAAGGAAAATGTCATTCCTAAGCGAGATTTCGTTTTTACAATTTAGCTAGTGACAAAAAATTTGTTCCCAAGAGAAACGATGTTAACGCATGCCTGTCATTGTTGTTAATCGGCCACTGAATAGCTCGTGGAGCCACTGACGGAGGACTAAGCATTGAAATCTCAAGGTTGTCAGTAGGTCGGTGGTTCTGAGATATTTGTGGCAGTTGAGGTGTGATGCTAGGGTTCATATTAGACAGTGCTTTAGGGCTTGATTGCATCAGATTGCTCTCTCGACATAGGCCTCCCTCAGAGCATCATATGCGTGTGATGGCGATGAAAAGAATAATACGGACTATGATTTATCGAAAGAGGAGGTATAGTTTGTTGTTAGTGGAAGAAAGCGACTGACCGCCACCAAACATTCGGTCGCAATGACCTGATGATCCATTTCTGATCAACAGCAGAGTCATCAACCCTGAAAATAAAATTCCAAAGTATTTTCTACATTTGAGAGTAAAAGATCAACATTCAAATAGGTTGTATTCAAATGCACCAGTCAACTGATTGACAGAACCAGCAACCCTGACAGTCACTCAAAAGTAGACATGATTTGTATATCGAGGTACTTCATACTTTTAAAACCGGGACCTGCGTCTAGTTCATACTTTTTATTTAGTCTAGAACAGTACACTATCATCGGAAGGTGAACTAGTTAATGCATGGTCCAGAGGGTGGCGGAGGAAGGTCTCACAAAGTAAAGCGGTTGCTACACTCACATTGAGAGAATCTAAGCCGTCCCAACCTCTCCAGACACTATCAATACTGACAGTGAAATCTGCTTTATGCTTTAGATCGTCTCTCAATCCTGATCCTTCACCTCCTATCATCAAGACAGTAGGGTGCTTTAAAGGTGGACTAGAAAGCGCAGAAGTAGATAAATGTTGTTGCCGTAGACGCGTTCTTTTGGCAGTATTGGAACCGTCAAGTGGGGCGACAGCTGCATAAAATTTCCAGCCTTCTCTTTGAGAGTCTCGAATAAAGTTTCCGGTTTGGCGAACAGAGAGGAGAGTCATAACTTCTGCGGCACCAGCCGATGATTTTAAAGCAATTGCCCCCAAAGGCGCACCATGGGTTGAAATTACGATAGCATCAACACCCAGGAAAAAGGCGCTGCGGATGATAGCTCCAATGTTGCCCGGATCTAGCTAAGTATCCTGTTAATATGGTAATACTGGATCAAAGGCCTGACATACAATTCCATCCAACATCAAGAGAAATGGGTAGCGTTTGCTTCGTGTGAGATAGCCGATTTCTCCCTCAATTCCATTGACCGTCGCTTCTTCCAAAGATTGGTGGTCCAAAGAAATACGAAACACCCCTGCTATTTTATCTGTAGTGCCAAGGCAAAGAACTGGTCGTCTTTGGAGGGGTGATGCCTCCAACACGTAGCCCTAAATTCTAATTAGAAAGCTCATTGGGTAAAAGTTTTGAGACTCACATTGTGTGGGCGACCGGAGCTCATTCTATCCATGAGAGAAAGCCATTCTGGAGTTTCTACGCGACTTACCTTGACGCCCCTTGCAAGTGCTAGCTTCGCGATGGCATCATCCTGTTCGCGAAGAGACCGATTTTCGCCGCTGTAAATGTATAGTTTATACAGTTTCCGTCTTTCTCCTCTGAGGGCAGCTTTGACAACTGAGGTTCCATAGAGAAATTCAGATGCAGATGTAGTATAAGGCATGACCAATGGTTTCTTGGAAGGACGTGGTGGTTTCATCCGGGATAAGCCATGCCTTTTAACCGTTTCGACCACACTTGAAACCCTCGTCGAGGAGTCTCCCTGGCCTAAGATATGGTGGTGGAGAGGCGGCTTTATTTTGTTATGCTTGCTTTCAACTGCTTCGGGAGGTGAGTACCTTGTAAAGGGTCTTTGGTGGAGCCTTTTAGGTCCGATGCGTCGTTGTTGTCTGGCCGAATAATTCTTCCCGAGGCGTCCCGTATTATCACCATGGGGAGACGTAGCATTTGGATTTGGTAGGCTATCCTTGCTTTTATGCTTTATAGATGTATCGTTGCGACTAGGCCATTTCAATCCCCTTCGGATTGCAGCGAGTGTCGAGAGACCATGCTTGGTTCTGGGATACTTGGCTGAAGACCATAGCTTAGCACAGTCTTGAGACAGCTTTGTAGGCCTGAGTATGTTGCAGCTTTGTACCATGCCAGTATGCTGGTTAGCACTTCTGACAATAGTGTCAAAGAATCGTCTCAGTCGGCGTTGTGTAGCTTACTTCAACTATTTTGGCGCTTAGTCAACAACGTGGTAGAGCTAAGAGACTAGAGTCTAGAGTACCTAGGTACACTACATGTGGTAACGAGTCTACCTATTAGCTTCTACCCCCCGTCATTAATTATCCCGCCTGCAATCTACCTTATGATCTACTCTAGTACATAACACAATGACAGTGAAAGACGACTACGATGCCGCACGTGATGAGAATTTTAAAAGTCGTCAATTATAGCTCGATTTGACATGTGTCACTACTTCTAACTTTTCCCGCAATCTAGTAATATTGGAGTGATTATTATCCGAACAAATTTCTTTCCCAGTAATAGACTTAATCCTAGTCGATCCATGCACCCCTTCTCTATCCTGACCCTCGGGATATTTGTTGCAGGATATATTACGGCGCGTTGGGATCTTGTAACACGTCTTTACGAGTTGGCAATCTTTGCATGGGACCATAGTGTTGTGGTAAAGTGGTGCTCCGCTCCGATATGCATCAATGAACTTTAACTAACGCAGGATTATCTAGGCCAGAACAGCCAAGGGTGCGGCAGTCCTGTCTGTATTCTTTCTAGTTATAACTATCCCATTGGAGCGGGTCGCTTTCAAAGAGGCATTAGAGGTACCTATCAAGAGAATTTTGAAAAGCCAATCTGAAGTTGCCAGCATCCAAGATTCGTCGAAAGAGGTATATCGGCACGAGAGCAGCTGCGAAGGCGAGGCTCATTCTAGGTATTGAAGAGATGAGAGTATGGTGGACGGGAACGGCCTGTTGAGGGTTTTCTGGCCAAATGATGTGCCACGATCAATCAAACAGGGCGTGATTGTAGGATGGAGAAACTCTCGTTTCGATCTATTCGTGGTGTCAGTGATTCAAAATGCCGAGGTATTCGAGTTATATTTGGTTTAAGCGCTAGCTGACGATACACTAGGCTCGTGATACGGAGGGTGCTCTTCGAGCGGGTATTCTTTACAGAAACAGTCCACATTCAGTTGAGAAATTATTCCAACTTTGTGGAAATACTAACATGTATGTCCTCGGAACGGTAAATCCAAGTATCTACCTACAGAACCTTGATTTGTCAAATATTCAGGTATCTCTGGGACCGTCTTGGCCAATACCTAGAATCTCCTTTCTAGAACATAGTGGCATCAGTGTCCAAGTAGTGCTTTACAAAAGACCATCTCCTTCAAGAATGCAGTACATGTCACTGCATCCAATATCTTTGGCTCTTGGCGATAAGGCTATTGTCGGGGGCATCGACGATGAGGATGATGGAAATGACAAGCAGCTTTTAAGTAAACTTGAACTACACACCGTCTCGAAGCGTACTCCCACCCAACAGGAGCTCCTTCTACCTACTATTCTACGCCAAATCAATTGTTCTAGCGAGATTTCCCAGCTCCTTTCAAAGAACGTGAATCTTATTGGAATCAGACAGAAAAGAGTTCTCAGTGTCAGCGAAAAGGTTGTGGAGTCTGCCAGTACAGTTTATATTAATATTTTATATGTCATGTGGCATATATTGACGGTCTGGATCTGGCCTATAATCTCGAGAGCATTCAAAGTTGGCCTCATAGGACACCGAATTGTGGCCGAAGTGACCCTACGCATCCTAGAGTGGCGACCTAGAGGAGAAAGATCCGCTGCTCTGAAGGACATATCTGCTACAGCTCAGCAAATCGACATTCGCTTGCAACAATTCTGTTACTGGCCCATACAGTATACAACGCTCAGGAAACGGAAACAAGACTGGGATAGCGTCACAGACAGCCACCCAGACTATATTCGATTTTACAACAGCCTATGGTTAGTTGCAAATGACGTAATTATTGGCATCGCTGTGGGTTCTTACATAATTGACCATGCGAGCTGGGTGGCAGCAGCACTGGAGTATTATCTTTCAAAGTGGACAATTCACGGACTAAAAGACATCATCATTTGGTTGACGGATTGGCCTGCCGGCTTGAAGCTGAATAATGAGCTTGCAGGATTTCTCGGAGACTTGTTCATCTGGGTTATAGAGGTTTGGGCAGCGAGTAAGTTTAAAATCTATCGGCACAACTTTCGAGCACTAAAACTGGAATTGAAGGTTATTCGGCGTACATAAGACCGGTGTTACCTCATCTCATTTCTTTCATTGGGTTCTCTAGCTTTGCAGGAGCAAGCATGCCCATTGCAGTGTTCTCGGATTTGCTATCTCTCTTGACTGTTCATGTTTATTCCTTTTACGTCGCCTCAGCAAAAATATATCATTGGCAGCTTACCATTATAGTGTCCCTCTTTCACTTGTTTAGGGGAAAGAAGCACAATGTTCTACGCGATCGAATCGACTCCTGCGACTACGATTTGGATCAGCTTCTTCTGGGAACCATTCTGTTCACGCTTCTTGCCTTCCTCCTACCTACTGTTTTGGTGTTTTACTTAACCTTCGCTTTTTCACGGATGGCAATAATAACTCTTAGAGCTCTGCTTGACACATCCCTGGCATGTCTCAACCATTTCCCTCTCTTTGCATTAATGTTACGAGTCAAAGATTCGCGGCGTCTACCTGGTAAACATTTCGCAGTTGTTATGGGACTAATGCTGACGCGCTAAAGGTGGCATTTCATTTGAACTATTTGATACACCCTCCTCAAACCTTCGTATACGGGAGGCTTGTAGTGCTCCACCCACATCCTGTGTATTGCTCAAAGTAAGTAATAGCTGTAATTTTGCATCGCTGTATTAAAGGTCTTAGTCGGTTCCTCTTTCGCTTAGGCAGATATTCGACCAATACTTTAAGCTTAGCGGACGCATCAGGAGCCATTATTTTTCCGCTAAAGTGGCATTTTATTTAGCCACCGGTCAATTTGTGCCTCCAATAGAGAGACAGAAACTGTACAGTATGCAGTATAGCATGTTACCAGCACGACGAGCAGACGTCATAGAAGTATGGAGACGCATTAACGAGAGGGGCCTGGAACCGAAGGCCAAGGTCAATGGTTCATTGAGGGTTCCTAGTGGCTTATCAAACTCATCTCGTAGGTCCCGTTGATATCAAACGATATTAGTACGCAACTAAAACAGTCTGTGACTGAACCCAAACTGAGCTCCCTTCTCACACGATGTGATTTAAACCATGATCATACTGTCTAACTTCTGCTCGTTGACGCTGCGTCACCACATACGACGCAATCTCAACGCCAGCTCACTTTCGTTTGATCTATAAAGCCTGAACCGACCGGAAGAATGGGTTAGCTAGTAGCTTCTGGTTCCCTGTTACTAATTCCTTCATCTTGCCCACTATTTCTTCTCTGCTAAGTCCTTGATTCTCAGTCTCCTTCCTCCACCGCAATAACATGTCCTTTAACAACCCGCTTCCTTCTTCGACATCTTCTTTTGAATATTGCACCGCGGTAGCGTCATGTTTACTCGAAAAATCTTCTAGCTCATCTGCTTTGCGTTTTGCCATGTTAACTACCTTCTCTGGGAATCGCACTAACTCAGCCACATGTATACCGAAGCTCTGGTCACAAACTCCCGGTTGAACCTTATATAAAAGTGTGACCTCACGTTTGTCTTTCTTGCTGCTCTCAGCCTTTTCTAGGGGGGACGATTCTTTAATGTGTGCCACCACGTGAAGATTCTGCACTTGAGGGAATTCGTTACTTAATGCTGTGAGCTCATGAAAATGTGTAGCAAACATTGCAAAGCACCCGATATCGCGGACGATATGTTCGCTAATAGCCCAAGCCAGTCCAAACCCATCATATGTGCTCGTACCACGTCCCAGCTCGTCAATGATGATTAAACTTTCCCTTGTCGCTGTTTTCAGGATGTTCGCCGTCTCCAACATTTCAGCCATAAAGGTACTAACGCCCTTAATCTGACTGTCGGAGGCACCGACGCGGGCAAGAATGCAGTCAAAGAGTGTCAGCTCTGCCTCGCTGCAAGGCACAAAGCATCCAATTTGTGCCATTAGTGCAATTACCCCAATCTGTCGAATATAGGTGGACTTGCCTCCCATATTCGGGCCTGTGATAATGAGAAACTCAGATGAACCCCGGACTAGGGACACATCGTTAGTTATGAATTGGATGTCGTCCTGCATCTCCATGCATGGATGACGAGCCTCTTTAAGCACCGTGTTCCCAGTGCCACGGGCGTGCATTGTGGGCCTGACATAACCAGCTGGTGCGTGGACAGAAACGTGGGCAAAAGAGACGATGACATCCAAATGCGCAAGCACACCAGCAAGTTGCTCAAACACTGGACAGTAGGATGCTGCAACCGAAACGACTTCACTTACTAGACCAGTTTGTGTACGATTATAGTTATCCGACAACTGGTCAAACTCCCGGCGCATGCGTTGCATTTCTGACGTAGTGAAGTACACGCCGTTCTTCTGAGTGGAGCATTCCTGGTATTGTTTCTTGTTGCGGATGCAGCCTGCTTCATTACGTGTCAGACGGAAGCACCAGCCATGTACCCTGTGATTTTCAAGGAAGAGCTTTTTTTCAATGTCTTGGTCAAGATCCATACCGACTCGTCTGTGCTCGGCTTCCATGTCGTATTTCAGCCTATCAAGCTTCTTACGGATTACTCGAAGACTATCGTCGAATTCCGGTTTTATAATGAACTCATGTCGATCAAGTGCCTCTAGATCTACGGTTGTTTCAACCATCTCTTGAAGCTTTGCGAGACTATTGCAGTACCCATTGAGTTTTGACGTATACTCTGAGTCCAGAGGATCCTTATACTTCTCGTCCATCACAGCATCCAAAGTAGCGATGAACCCGGGTATGCGTATTACGACTTGGTAGGCACGAACAACATCTTCTAAGTTAGCCATTCTGCGCTGGAATCTTTTAGCCAGTCTATATAGATCCGGAATAGATCTGAGATGTTCCTCCTGCAAACTTTGCCGCAGTTCCGTATCTATCACGAAAGCCTCCACAAGCTGCTGCCGTTGCTCAATTTCCTCTAGGTTCATGAGTGGTTGTTTCAGCCATTGTGCAAGCAGGCGGCTCCCGACTGGTGTCTTGCAATGATTTAGCAGTCCAAAGAGGCTCATGTTTTTCGATCCATCACGGGGCCCTGGCATAAGATTTAATGCTTTTAACGCTGAGGCATCAAGCTTCATGTACTGCGAGAGATCATGTTGATACAACTGATACTGCCCAAAGTTCGATGGATCCGATAGAACTCCAAGATACTTGATCAGAGCAGATGCTGACCCCATTGCTAATTTAAGGTCTGTTTGTGGGAGCATTCCCGTAGCTCTCTCATCTCGTAGCAGCCTCGATAGGTCCTGCTCTATATCG